>OMNN01000206.1:26808-48337 GCA_900302755.1 Chromis chromis | reverse complement strand
CTCTACATAAAAACACTACTGATCAATTTAACCGAATCAGTATGTTGTGCAACCATGCCTACTGACTGCTATCTGATATCTCTCTGAAATGAGAAGAAGAAGGAAAAAAAGAGTTCTGGTGGATGACGCTGACTGAGCAATATCTAGTGTCAAAGTAAAGGCAAACTGATATAGGTCTAATCCTGGAGCACAAACACACACACACACACACACACACACACACACACACACACACACACACACACATGTTAACACTACACATGCACACATGGGATCTGTCCTTCACACTCAACTATAACTCTGATTTCTGGCTGTGTACTGAAAATTCACGGCGTTCAGAGCTGGCGGGCATAATGAGAGCAGCTGACCACAATTCTTAACGTATCACCGCAAATAAATCCAAATTTCATGGGGACTGAATTGCAGCCCTTCAGACAGCGACCATTTGGGGTTGCACAAACTTTTTTTTATTTCTGCAAGACTAAAATTGCACCGCGTGACTGTGAAGTAATTGCCCAACTCACAGTCTAAACTAAACAACTGATTGCAAGGTTGAGGTGAGTGAAATTTATATTTGGAGGCACCAAAATTATTATTGTTAACTAAATGTAAACTAAGCACTAGGACTAGGTGTGAAAGAACATTTTAGTTCACTGGAATAAAAATGAAAACTACAGTTTAGAAAACAGATGAAATTAAATAATACTATGCACTCCAATGAAACTTTAGCTTATGTAGTTGTCAATTAAATTTGTCAACACAACAAGCATGAGGTTTATTGAGACAGATTTCTACATGACAATGAGTCAGCTGGCTTCACCAAGTGTTGTTTTTGAGAAATACCCCCGATATAATGATGAAATTAATAATAATAAACAAAAACTGAATAAATAAATCATAATAAATCAATAAAAAACTACTGAAATACATAACACAAAAACTATAGTAACTCCAGAGCTCATCAGTATGAGTTCTGACACTCTTCCTCGCAAAAGTGCACCAAACATTCACGTCACAGCTTTCCATTTTCAGCTGATGCAGTCTGTTACAGTTGCAGGTTAAAATGACAAACGGCAAGTCATATCATCTGTCACGAACTAGCATTTACACCATGACTTAACTTGATGGCAAGCCGAAATGAAACAATGCCTTTATCAGGTTTCTTTTGTCTCTTGAAAAGCTGGTGGATAAACATGCTTCAACCCGGCACCAGTGTCTGGATGACAGAGGTTGTTTATGACGTAAAATAAGTATAATTCTGACACCATATTACGGTCAGATTGGATGGATGTTTCTGCACAGTCGAGATTTCAACTATGAGGAGTCCTCACTTGTCAACCTGTCTGCTATTTGTGTCCCATCAATTTCCAAGTTTATTCATATCACGGCAGTAAATCAAGCTGATTTAATTGAAATTCTAAATTACGATCTTCAGTCCAAACAGCTTTTAGAAAATACAGCTAAACTCAGTGGGCTACTATTATTTTACTGTGTAAACACGTAGTCAGTAGTTTTAGGAACAAGCCGTGAGAAGCTCTGAATCAAATGAATCACAGCAGCAGGTACAAATATAAACATCTTTTCAATTTCTATCAAACAGGAAGCATGACTAGTACATTTTCATTTCAGCTCTAGTTTATGGAGAGATGAGGAAATAATTACTTTCAATGTTGGGTATCTTATTTTTCAAATAAATAAATAAATAAAATACACGAAAATGCAGACATTCATTTTTGTTCATTGCCTTCCTTTGAAAAATCACCTCAATGCACTTTTGTCAGTTCAAATATCATGTCTGGATGTGATTTTCCACCGCAAAATTTTCTAGTGCTATCAAAATTTTTTGCTCGAGTCACTAAAATTCTGAGGTTGGAAACACAAGTGCTTCGTGGTCCAAAAGTTAGTCTGGCATACAAAAGGACAATGGGCACTAAAATGTAGTCCTACCATATTGTTTGTGTCTACAATTCTACAGTGTGAACCAAAATGGGCCAAAAATGTGTCATAACAATTGGGCCAACATAGCTCTCGCCATATGCTAGATTACTGATCCGATCTCAAACCGTTCCTGACTCAGCATTCTTCCGGAGCCGTGGTTTATAACAGGGGGAGGGATCGGGCCAGGGTGGCAAGTACTACTGCCATGATGATAAATGTTGTGCATTAGAACTGTCTGGATCTCTGTTGTCCAGGCTGGCCTGCAACTCCGCCTAGTGGAGCAAAGAGCCGAGGGAGGGAATCGGGAAGCAGGTATAACATTCCGTTCCCGAACACTTCCTTTTAAATCGTCTTATCACTCATGCCGCTGACTGTAACATAATCTAGTTTAATAAAGAGCTATGAAAAAGTCGTGTCTGCGGACCGGCAACATGCCTCATCTCCCTCCCACTGCGGGTGTCTGCACAGACTCAGATCTTGCATGCATGCCTGCTTGTCTCATAAAAAAAGAGATGATCCAGTTACACATCTTAAATAACTTCCAACGGTGAGGAGAGCACGCTCACTCTTACATGCATGCTGGTGCATATCTGAGCATTAGAAGCAGCATTAAATGGTTACATAGGTTCTGGCCGGCCGCTATCTGACAACCTGTCAGTAGTTTTTCAAAGAAACACAGAAAGAGTAGAGTAGGATGGATAAGAACTCATGTCTTGCGTGTGTGAGCTTGGGTCCTTTTTCAGACTTAATCCTACCGCCTCCCTCATTTCATCTTATGAACCGTACCAGCCTTTCCTTTAATGGGATGTTTGGGTCTTTACACAGTCCTTATTCTTTATCTTTTCAGTTGTATCCTTTCTCTTTCCTCCAACTTATCTTCTTGTCTTCCCCTCCTTCATTGTCTTTGGCTTTTTATCAGTCATCTTGCAGGGAAAGGTAATAAAAGGCCAGCACATTGAAGTACCATTGCTCTGCTTTGTTATTTCGCTCTCGCACACCCTCCTTTTTTGTCTTTTATTTTTGTTTGTGGCAGCAGACCTTATCAGGGAGATGGGCGTGCGATAAGGCCTCTGCGGTTCTTTGTGGTGAAATAATATGACAGGCTGATAAGGCCTTGTGGGTGACTAGTTCACTGCTGCTGCTCTCCTCTCGCCGATGCCTTCTCTTCCCAGGGTGTGCGAGGAAGTCCCCAGTGGGGCCAAGAGATATCAAACCTTTCTGTAAGGTACTACCTTTGATAAAACTTCAACCCTCTACCTCTGAAATGTGCAATTACACGTCCGCTTATCCAATTCTGCAACCCAAATTTTTCATAATAATTCAACTTTGAGCAGAGCTGCCTACCACTAGATTGTTAGCCACCACATTTGTTGGAAATCGCACTGTTGTGTACCCTCTCATTGAATAAACTGTAAGCTGTGGTCATTACTGCCATGTAAAATGTTATGTCCGCAGCTGATGTCACACTTAAAATAAAACCAAACATTGCAGACATAATGGGAGGACTGCAAACAATATAAAAGGGCTACAACTGAGCTCCGGACGGACACAAAAAACTTTTCACTGCCATCTGTTTAATACTGATGGAGTCACAAGTTCCCGGCTCATGCCATTACTCTGTCTCTAATCTACAGCTCCTATTAAGATTTCATGAAGTGGTAATGATTATATAATTACTTCCAGCTTGGAAATACCATAATAATGGCTGCGACGACCAAGGTTTGTGAGTTTATTGAGTGGACGTTTATGGATTAAAAAACAAACACACACAGACTGGATGACTGGCTAGCCATCGATTCATCCTGCTATTGACTAAAGAAGGGTGGTGGGCGACACAGGCACTCGATAGCAGTTACATTTTCATATAAATAACGGTACCATTCTGGCCTGTAATTGCCTCAGCAATGAATACATGGATGAAAAAGTGGGCAAAGAGGGGTTATAGTATAAATTACAAAGGCATCTCTGTTGGAAGATTTGTATAGTACACCTAGATGACATCTCCAGCCCATTAGATTTGAACTCATCTGAAAATGTACTCATCATAAATATGTTTTAATCTTATGCGGATGACTCACCACCCTCTATTTCTTATTTTGCTTCTCTCATATTTTAAGCCATACAATAGAGGAGTAACTTGCAACACCTGCATAACCCACAGTAACGCTCAGCTTTCAAGCGTACAGTACTGTGGATGTTTTTGCCTTTGTACCTGATCAGACATTATAATGCTTCAGTGCTAAAGACAGATTAAAACTCTGGCTCCGAGTGTTAAGCTCGGTCTGGATCCAGCAGAGACACCGAATTCCCACAACAATTTTCTACATCTTTTATAGCGGCTCCTTGTCAGACACAAGGCTATTTCGCAAATGCACTGGTGAATCAAAGAGTTAAGGAGAAGAAGATACTTCAAGCATATCTGATTTATTAGGCCAAGTGAAGGGAGGAGACGACGAGAAGAAAATGAATTCGGCCTCACATGCACTTTTAATTACTGTTGTCAAGGTGTTTGCTTCGCCCTTCTGGGAAAAGCAAACCCAATCATCACTCATACCAACTACTTAGAAGACCCGCAGAATGAGCCATAAAGTTTTACGCCTCGTCTATGGTGCTACATTTACTGCAACATAAACAAAACTCAACCTTCTCCCTGCAACATCTCTCTTCTCTCCTGAGATAAGACGCGCTGCATGGCTGATAAACTGAGCAGAATGAGGCCGCAGATCCAGGGGTGCCCTTCTCACCTCATGCGCTTACCTGAGGGATGGAGGAGGACAAAGGAACAACATGTGCCTGTCTGTTTGATCTCCCTGTATGAAGCGCGCTGCACATGTAGGCTGCTGACACCTCATGGATTGTTTGCTCTTGCACAGCCAGCACTGCTGGCCTTCACTGCATAGCTCTTATTATAGCAGGGAGGCAGAGGAATATTTTAATGCACACGTGCTCTTTGCACACACACACAAACACAAAGCCTTTTCTTTTGACGAGGCTGTGGAATAAACTATCTATGACCAGAGGCTCAGTTAGAGTGTTTGGCTGCAGTGTAACTTACTGAAAGACAAGACACTGGCCAGACAGTCTGCCCTAAGAGCAATAACAATGAAGAAAATATATATCAGTCTTGCAGTATTTAACTTGAATGTCAAGTGATGCTCAGCATATAATTGGAGTTAAAATCTCTGTGTTTCTCATTCTGTCCTTAGTAATATTGACCGGTAGCAGGAGGATATGGGGAGGGCCACTAAATCCATTATTCATAAATGAAAACGGGGGGACAAGAGGAGGATGAGTGTTTCTGCTGACAATGTGGTTGTTCTCTCAGAAGCCCGAGACATTTTAAAAGCGGATACAGTTCCCCACCTCACCAGCCCCAGTCAAGATTGGTTTCAGTTGAGCTGATTTCCATATGTCCATATGATATGTCTTGCCTCTCAATCTCCAGCTTCCTGCTGCTCATTTACTCTTAATGTTTTATGAGTCTGTGTGGTTTATTGGTGAAAGCAAACTGTAACAAAGGAGCATCAGTCTCTTGTTCCTGGAAGACATGACAATTTATAATCTTCAGTACAATAAAGACTAAATAAAATGAATAGACATGAAAAGGGATGACTTATTTGAATTCAACCCACAATAGTACACATCAAAAAATGCAACAAAAAAAAAGTTTCCACAGCAGCACATATTTAAAAATAGCATGCTTATATGTGCATTATATTTGCATGTGGGTGTATGGGAAGCACAAGTGGCTGGAGATGAGAGCAGTGCAGCGGTGAAAAAGGTAATTAAGTTGACCAAAACAAGGGGAGTCGTCTGTTAAATATTTCATGCAGCCCAACACAAAGCACTGTGGAAACCAATAACAACAGGGCATCAACATTTATGCAAAACTTAGCTGAGAAGCAACCTGGAAGATACGCGTAGGTAAATGTGTCAGTAATTTGAGACACGGCCCAGTTGAAACCGGCTCTTTGCTCCACCCTGGTAAACGCAAACTTACAGTGACATACAGTGCAAGCATGGATATGTGTGGAAGTGCAAACATCTGGGTGCTTGCTCAGAATCTTTTTTTTTTTTTCAGGAAATATAGGAAACACAGCTTTTCTTGACATGCATTTAATTTTAGTGTATGTGTAGGAAATTTTAAGGATGAAAGCTTACAGCAGTGGGCACTGATGTAGCACAATCATTGTCACAAGTCAAAACTGTCACTCATGATTTATTTAAGTATGTTTATATTTTACTTCTGCTTGGATTGTCATCTATCATGCCTTTATTGAAATGAAGCAAAAATTTACAGAATAGTAATCCACAGAGGGATTCTAGAGAAAAAAAAATTGCTCCATATGTGATAGTTGGGGGATGCTGTACTTGGGCTCACTGTACTGGAGCGAGAAAGAGTGTGACTATTTTTATCCCACCCTGAGGCCAGGGGCAGCTGTGTCAAAAGTCAACAACTATGGTGACTCCATGCTGCGGCACTCCAGTCCCAAATGCACACAGTCTTTCTATCGCATACATAACTACACATCCATAGAGATGCCCAGATTTGACTAGAATCTGAAAATAATTTTAGACCACGAAGCTTAAAATGATGAATGGAGTAAAACAGGCTGAGTAGTCGACAGCAACGTGTCCAATTATCATGCCGGGTGGACGGCTGAGACAACACAAAGAAATCATCTATTGAATTGTGATAACAACAAATAGAATGTCGGCGCTCCTCATAACCGCATAACCCACCCAAAAGCCAACATGTCTGACAGTGTAACATTGCCGATGAAATCAAATTTACCCCATGTTAGCCATGGCAATATTGCTCTGTATGAGGCAAGCCCATAACGTATTGATGTACAGCTTTGAGAATGACAAGCTGTACTCACTGTGATTTGTTACACTAATAAAAGTGAAGACACATTATTGTCCTGCCCTCTCAAACACATACACACACACACACACACACACGTCTTCCTCTCTCTCATTCTCTCTCTCACACACACATACACATACACACACGCACACACACTCATCCCTCTTCATGGACCACTTGGCTTTGTAGTGGCAAAGAGCTTGAACAAATTGAGAAATGATTGGAATTGAAAGATGAGTAATGGTGATTCTAGCGCTGTCCCTTCTCAATATGGAGATGATGAGATTTGATTCTTTGAGGTCAGGTACATCATCCGAGCCGAGTGGCTGCCCTGGTCTATGACTAAAGAGACAGGAGGCCATTCACTCTCACATACGGGCTTTCGCCACAATAACTCACAGCCGACATGAAATCAATGCTATATTTACCTGCAACATTACCATACTATCACTGCTATTCATCACCACTTAAACAATTACAGCTCAAATTCTGTATGTTTCCCATAAGAGGAGCATGTGGATACAAGAATTATCCTGTCTTGTTGCTGTTTCCGCCCCATTCATGTTTGTGAGACTGAATCCACACTGAGGGACTAAATGAGGTCAATGAAGCTCCATCCATTCCTTTCAGTGTTGTCTCCTCATCACGGTCAGCAATTAACTCACCATTACAGTGCCATTAGCCTAGCTTTGCCACAAACAGCACTGCAAACTGCCAAACATACTGACTAGCAAATGGCAGTTCTGGATACACTGACACTCACTCACACAAGGGGGGGGGGCAAGCAGAGAAGAAGGGAAAGGCATCTGGTCGTGAATTTAAATGTAGCCGAGCTGGCTACAGCAGTGGGGGGTTGTTAATATGCATCTATCTTTGACACAAATGTTTCTGTGGCGATACGAGCACTCCGTCTTTGATTAACTGATCCCGCGAAAGGGGTCCAGGGAAAAGAGGGCACTACAATTCTTTAAAAAGACTGAACTAGAAAAACAAAGTGGCCGAAAAAACAGAAGAAAAATAAAACTTTAGGCCCTCCATGGTGTTTTACTGATGATCCTCAAATTACACGCACTGTTGCTTTCAGACCTTTTTTGATGAAAGGGGAGACAGTTGGCAGCTCTGGCTGTCTTAAGAAATTGTCCCAGTGAGGCAAGGAAAGTGCAGGAGTAAGAGTGACTCGTGTCAGCACAAACCATGGAAAGTCAAATCACTTGTGAGATGGATGTGTTTACTCTTACCCTTTGTTCATTAGAGCGGGACCGTCCAATGATGAATAATGTCATGGGGAACAAATCCATGTTTGGACACTATTTCTATAGCAGAATACTCACTTACAGCTTTATTTGTTCATATTTTTTAGAAAGTTGCAAAGGAGCAGTGTGCGAGCGGCCCACGACGCATTTGTAACTTTCAAAAAAACATTTGTTTAGTTTGAATTCTTCATTTTCAATCTTTCCAGCGTTGTGATAGAGGTTGAAATTCCACTTGATTCACCTCCTATTTTTCCTGCTAGTCTGTTTCACACAAACACAATTGAGTTTTGAGCAAATTGAATAGTGAGGCGATACTGCAATTTTTAGCTGGAAATAATGTGCTCTTTTTAATTCTGAATCTGTTTAAGATGCATATCATGGCCATGGCACAAAGTCCAGGCCTATACCGGGATTGTTACCATGGGAACAGTAGTTAAAGTAATGCAGAGAAAAAAAACCAAACTGTGAGATGACAACTGTTTAAACACAGCAACACTTAACAAGTAAATTTTAAAATAAACGTTCAGGTGGAGATGGAATCAAACACATATTGTGCGCCCACACACTATTCAGCATCAGTATATTTTTAGCTGCATTTCTCTTCCATTGCTAGTTGATGAACATACTGCATTGTATTAATATTGTGGTCTATGTGTCAGTTGCTCAAGAGGTGTGCTAATCATTGACTGATGTGCCTTGACTGAGCCAGCAACACAGGAAAGCTGTATACCAGCGAATCCTGGGGGCATTGCATGCAAGTCTGTTCACTGTCTTTGTGCAGAGCGAGCATGAGGAGTAATTACTGGGTCTACGGCCTTAACAGGAGTACTGGATGAGAATAAGATCCCTTTCCATGGGCAGGTGTTTTAATAGGAGTATGGGGGATAGCGTGATACTGGTTCTCTCCGGAGACCTGCAGCACCTCTCCCAGGTAACAATCTCACCTGCACCATCAAATCATACTGTTCAGTATTCACTTAATGAAGCATGCAATTGTGAATAATCAGAACTCTATACCTAAGGTGAACTGCAAAAACATAAAAGATGACATTTTCTCACATGAAAATGGAGATGCTCAGACAGTGGGCCAGTAGTCTGTTTTCTCAAGCCATTTTACATGATTAATAGGGTAGAGAGCAGGAGTTGAAACTGCAATTAGAGGTGTCTTCCATCAGAAGGAGAACCCACTTTCTGGTAGTCAGCTAAAGGAGGACCGAGGGGAGCAATGCTCCACCAGAGAAGTCATTATTTCTCCACCATCGTCTCTGCTCTATGGAATATATTAACTTCACAGTGTTGCTGTCTTAGCCAGAGTGCCTTCATTGCTTGTATTTTTTTTAAGGGATGCATGCAATTAGAAAAGGGGAAAGAAGAAAGTGCTTGGAATAGTACCCAGCCCCCACACAGAGATCGAGTGCCAGTACAAAACAAGCTCAGTGGGCCCCTGGGGGCCCTGCCTGAGACTGAGGAGAGCCTCTGATAGTCAGTGTCACCGCTACTCATTGACAACAAAAAGAAAGAAAACAACTGCAAAGCTTCCATTTCACCGAGTAAATGGCTTCCTAAAAATGTACAGATGGATTTCCAATAACAGACATCCTCCCTTGTTTGTGCGGGAAAAATAAATGATACTTCCTTTGTGTGGGATAAAACGCCTTAACAGCATAAACGTAAAATCTTCCTCTAATATTCCGTGCTGAAATTTTACAGACATTACACAGTAAGCTGTATTAGCATGTTTAACAGAGAAGGTACCGCACACCCACAGCTTCTAAACTTTGTTCCAATTCTTCTTTTGTGCAGATTACCCTGCTGCATAGACCCACCAAGGATCATTACATCCATAATTCCCTGTTTTGCATAATGTCATTGTGAATATTTCCCTGGATTTGACTTTCAGCTACAGTGCAATTAATTATATATGTACATTCTTTGCCGGGGCACACTATCATGTGCAGACAAGTCTTATAAACACGTGGGATACATGTTCTAGTAGCCTCGTGAATATGTGTCACCTTAGAAAACGTAAAAGGGTTTGTGGAGAATCATCATAATTGGGGAAACGGCAGGAATATTATTATGAGTCCAGTCCTTCTTCCATGTGCACTACAGTAATGAGCCTGAGGAAAGTGATTGTCGTACATTTGATGGTTCGCTGACTTCACAGTCATTGTCTTTATCTGCAATGAAAAAGGGGAGGCGGGGGAAGGATCACAACTCCTTTGAGGTGCATTTAAATCATAGTCTCCACATATTACTAAGAAAATTCCCTCTTGAGAATGTGAGCTGAGATGGCGTCCTTCAAGCCCCGCTGGGTTTCCTGTCATCATGAAATGGGAGCAGGAGATTAGGGGGGAGAGGGATGTAGAGGATGGAGCAGGAGGGGGGTAAATACTGAAATCTGGTCTAATCCCATCTCATACAGCTGAAGATACACTCCTCCTAAGACATTTCTGCTCAGAGCTGAGGTAACTGAAAGGAATGAGGGGAATACCATTGGGAATAAGCCCAGCTGTGTATCTCTGAATGAACTAATAACTCCAGAAATTGTTTGTTTTTTACATATTCAATAATGAAAATCAAGCACATGTCAGAAGAAAAAACACACAATTTGCTCAATCTGAGTGGTATAAACTAGCTCTCAATGCAGCGGCACAAATATTCACGCCACAGCGTTGGTATATTGTAATATTATTCCACACTACAGCCTCTTCCACTGAGGCTACAGTTCAACTAGATATGGTTTTTGCAGGTGACTTGCTCAGTGCAGCTATTCTTGCATAAAAAACGCATCAAAGTGGCAATTTTGCACAGCTCATTGTGTTTAATGGAGTGCTGTAAAACACGTCCTTTCCAGTGTAATTAATGAGGAGATGACAGAAGTGTGGAACACATATCTAGAGGGTTTGTATCATAAGTATTCCAATTTCATTATATATTGTGATTTAATTTTATGCTGTTCTTCCATGTGGCTGCAGCACAATACCCCCTTTAACAATTCCATTTTAACAAATCATTTAAAACCCATTTAATGTCCAATTTGTAGGTTAAACTGACATTTTAAAAACATTACTTTATAGACAATTTTAACCGTTCTCCATTTATAATCAACGTTCGACAAAATGTTGTTGCAACTTTATAATGCACAATATCAAAACTCGTGTTATGCTAACACAGTGAGTTATTTATGTGCATATTTAACAGCCTTGTTGCTCATCTTAAATAACTCGATGAACAAAAATCAAGAGCATGACTTTCATGCCCCCGTTCATGCCTCCTTCCTCGCTTTAAAACGCTTTCTCCCGCTTGCGTCTCTCATTTTCTAATGAAATGCAACATTTCACAAAGCCTCCAGATTAATGTGCAGAAATAAATAAATAAGAGGGAGCATTCAGAGTGACTGCTGATGCGAGAGGAGAGGGGATTCTCACAACCCACTGCCCCTGCTGTAAGAACATGCCTTATCAACATTTTCTCCCTGTAAAATGTCAATGGAATGCTACACGTTTCATCAACGAGGCCGCGCATACATCTGCTGTAAGCTGCATGATCTCTCTGTCTTGTTACACCAAGCGAGACTCCCCTCTCTCACCTCTCTTGTCTGGAAGGCTCAGGTCTCTAACCTCTAGCACACAGCGAATCCAAAACCTGGCACACAGGCTGAGACTGTCTTCTTGTGTTTCCACTAAGATATGACCTTTGTCCTTCCCTAGAAAAGGCCTCTTTGTGTGTTGTCTCTAGTACAAGGAGGAGAAATGTTGTGCGGTGCAGTGTAACACACAAATGTTACAAGGTGTTCACGTGCAACAGGCTTCTAGTAAGTGTGCAGTACACCAGCTGCAGCATCTTCAAGAATTCACATTTACCTACACTCACAAGGGCCTGAATGGTAATTAACTACATGGTATTTAAATTAGTTGCAAAAGTGTGTGAGCTGTTAAGAAATAAGTTAGCAAGAGCGCATGGTGTACAAACAAGTGAAGACATTTTCATGTATATTAATTCAGCACTGAATGGGGGATTAACTACCAAGCAAAGCCCTGTTCTGCCATTTAATTTAGAAAGAACCCTGTCTATGCAAATCATTGGTAAAGGCACGTTTCACTCACATGAAAATGGTGAAGAAAATCTCTCCTGTTTCATCCCTGTTCAGGTGTTTTTCGTACAGGTGGAAAAGAGCCCAGAAAGCTGCAGAACGCATGAGGATCGTAGTGGAGAATTTGCACATCTGAGTGAGCACATCTGTGCTTTCACAACATATTCCAATTTATGTTCTTTTGAACATCTTGTTTGTGTCCCTCTGTGGCATTTAGTGATGAATGGCCTGCGTGAAATAGACTGTATCCTTTTAGATTAGCCAGCTACTCGTGGATTAAAACTAGGGGCTAAAAAATCACTTGGCCCTCAGGGACGGGGAGAAAAATGTGGCAAAAGAAAAAGAAGCTCTTCCACGCAGAGCGAGTACAGAGGTGTCTCATAAGAACAACATCACAGCTGCTCTGTGTCCTGAGGACAGGCCTGCTTATGTCACTGCGTGCTTACTGTATGTGTAAATCTTGGTGTGTGGGCAGCTGGGGTTGAGGCAAACTTCAAGACCAATTTCGTGTTTGTGCGTGTTGCGTTCCCATGTGTGTATATTTGTGCAAAGTTCCTGTGTGCTCCTGGCCAGCATCAGCGTTCCTGTCAGTAAGTGGGTGCTTGTGAGAGGAAGGTCATGTGGTAGCCAGCAGAATTATGTCCAGGTCAGAGATGCACTGTATGGAACCAACCCTTATTACCAGACCATTTCCCTCTGTCACTGTTGCACACACATAACAGCCATAACACACAGGCAAGAGGAGGTGGGCAAGCATGGACTCCCTCTTACCATATTCATTAAAGTGCTGTTAGTCGTACATGGTGCATTTGAAGTTTAATCAAAACTTGGAATCACATTACATGTATTTCTCTATAATATGAAATATTCATGAATAAATGAGCAACAACTACTGTTACAACACACTGTACAGCTCCTTCATCAGAGCTGTGTTGGTGTGGTTTGATCAAATTTGATTGACAGCAACCAGACAACACAGCCATCACATTGTGATTCAAATGATGATTATGACTGGTGTACAATAATATGTGATATCATCTTTTATCAACTGAGCCCCACCCACTTGTGCAGAGAGAAAACAAAAAACTTAAATATCTTTTTTCTTTTTTTACCTTGGGTGAATTATAGTGTGTTCATGCAGTATTCCATCATTCTAAGTAGCTGATCAAACAATGATGTGCCTGCATGTATACTATATAATTTGTTCTGCTGTTTTGAAAGTGAGTAAATTTATTTGACTTACAATGTGGAGCTTCAAGAAGTCTCCAAGACCAGAGGAGCTATCCACCCTCACCAGGACAGCATCCTTCAGGTGCGTGCTGAAGCCGATGGCTAGTCGGTCTGCCCTCGTGCTGGGACGGTCATTTGGTGGCCACGTGTATGTGATCAGTCCACCATCTCGCCCAAATATGTACGTTGTTCCAGCTAGACGGAGAAAAAAGAGAAAAGGGAAGAGAGAAGCACAAACAGAAGATGTTAATAGTGTATTCCCCCTTGCAACCGTGTACCAGGCGTGAATCACTGACTGTCAACACAAAAACATTATTAACACAGCAAAGCTGGCATCAATGCCGCGTGTACAGAGCACCGTCAGTCTGGAGTGTTTTATTGTGCTGAGTAATGACTTTGCAAAGCAGTGAGCAACATATCACTCTTGAACAGCTCTCAGCCCCGTCTGAGAGTTTAAGCACACTCGTGTCAATTCATGAGTAGGAGAAAATTCAGCGAAAATGAGTGAGGCAGGTACTGGCGCCGCTTCCCTCATAACGCTGCACAATTACTCAGTTTTACTGCCACAGCCTGTTTCACCTCTAGAAGGAAGAGATACGAGTGAATTTGCAGTCATGTCCCCAGCGCCCAGGTAACCAGCATGCCAATCGGGCACCTCCTCATCTCCTGTGCTTCATTAGCAGCCCCGAAAGGCAGACGCAGCCGGCAGCATTATTGACTGACTGGTCCAATTATGCCCTTCTTGTGACCTCCAAACCAGCTATTTCCTGTCTCAACTGCGCTACCTCATTGTCTTTAGCAGCTGTATGAAAGGCTTGAACACGGCCTTCTAGATGGAAGAGTGCTTCTAATTACCTAGCTATTCAGTGAGAAAGAGCCTTGCAGCATTATGTCAGTGACCTAGTCAAATTGATGCCTGGAAATGAGTCCTTCTCGACTAATGATGGAAGCGGTCTGTTAAAAGTGGAAGTCTGCTCATGTTTAAAGTCGGTCTCATGTTTTGAGATTGGCATAGTCTTTTAATCCCATTTTTGATGGAAAACAGGAGAAAGTATAACTGTGAAAAGAAAGTGTGTGTATCTGTGTACAATTATGAACGAATGAGCATGTGATTGGGAAATAAACGCCAGTGAGAAAGGCCTGAAAATGAATGCAGCTGTCAGATTAGCATAAAAACAGCTATCTTCATGAAAAATTAGACAAGGAGCTCTGCTAGTATGTTATGCATTTACATGTGTGAGTGTGAGCGAGAAGGAGAAACAGCGTGAGGGCGTGAGGGAGACGGAGTGTGTTAATATTCATAGGGGCAGGGAGTTAAACAGCCTTAGCTTGTACAATAGATTATAAATCATTCTGACTGTAATTCCAATATTTTCTTGTAAACCAGTTCATGAGGATATAAAACTATCGATAAATTCTGCATTTATTTATATAATTCCGTTGTTTCCTTCCCTCTGGCTTTTCCTTTCATAGCGCGGTGATTAAAGTGTGTCCCTCCACTCTCAAGTTCATTTTCCAATTTCGTTCCCTCGTTTGAGTCAATACACACTGTCAAGCATTAGCTAAAAAGAATTGCATCATTAATTAACAATAATGTGATTAACAAATGAGGTCGCGACACCCCGATCTATGGTGGGATTTATTGTTTTCATAAACCATAACTCGCATTTGTAATACGTAATGATAGAACACTGTAAGCATTTTTGTTCTCCTAATGGATAAAGCGTTATGAAGCTTGATGACTTCTACAAAGGAAAAGACATTATGTGTAATATATTTGCGAGGCAGGCATCATTTCTTTTTCATGAAGTCTGGCGGCTACTGAAAACTCTTCTTATTTCGCTAATGCATGTCTGATGCCCGCCCTGACACAGAGCAATCTCCGATTCATGTAGCTCACGCCGGACTGTTGTCACTGTCTCTAAGTTTCCCCCAAGCCACCTAATACTTGCTCCATGCTCCAGCTTGTTATAATTAAGTGCTTCTAAACCATGTCAGTGTTGGAACTCACTGGGCCCTTAAGCATCTATCCCCCCCCCCTCGGTCTATTCATACGATTTGACACCCACGTTATCCCACTGACAGCTTATTTACTGTTGGTGACCTCCAAAAAAAAAAAAAACATAACGAAAGAAAGAAAAAACACTTTAATAAAAAAGATTGCTCATTTCTGCACAGATCTTCCTATAACACTCTCTGCTAAATGGATACACAGCGAGACGCTCATGTCAAGGCACCAAAGGTCGGTCAACAAAACTAGCTGCTAAATGGTTCCAAAACAGCAAGTGCAGATAATAAGGTTGCCGATATGTGGTAAAGCAGCCTGAAATCCATACAAGCATGTAAGACTAGTGAGGAAAAAAACTCCTTGAGGGACTGTTGAGGATTAGGATACATGGAGAAACATGGCTAATGCACACCTACACAGTTGTGCCGTGGCATGAAATCAGCATACACGTGCCGGTGTAACTCCAGTGCCGGGGAGTAATTATGCACTGGCTCCATATTTGTTATTTATGTTCCCTCCTGGGACACAGAGTCTGATATGGATCTGTTGTAGTCATTAGATACAGTAGTGTCCTGGAAATTCTTGCCTGTTTGTTGTCTCTTTAATTTGACAAGAGTTTCAGTTTATTCCCTATTCACCCTCTATCTAATAAAAAAAATAAATAAAGAAATTAAAAATGGCGAGGGAGTTTAGGTTACAAAGTGCCGGGAAGCGTAGCTCTGCACGACACAAGACCTGTGACACAGAATGTAATTAAGGTTTTCTGTCTTCACGTATTCCCACTTGCATCGGTGCATGCATCTCACTGCATTCATTTCCCCCCGAGAGGTCACGGTGTGGAAAATCAAGAGGCAAAGTGTCGGAAGGGTTTTTATTCAAGGCTACTGCAGATCTTGGATCAGACCTCCAGGATGAACTCCTCAACCACAAGCCTCCCCTGTTAAAGGATAATGAATTAATCTGTCCTCATGTTGGACTACATTGAGAGCTGGCTGCTCTCTGCTGTGTCAGTTAACATCAAAGAAGATAAACATTGGCAGATCAAACACTCTGCTTTCATTAAAAATGTAGCACCATCCCAGGAGTTCTCCTGCATTTGGCCAAAGAGGTGTGTGGGATAGTAGACGGCAGAATAGCAAACATGGCCTGCGTGTTATAGAGCCCTCTTGGCATTGTCTTCTCCATGTGTCTATCTGTTCCTGCTGTAATGAAGCAGCAGCATATAGCAAACTGACCTCCAAGCACTTTGTCTGCGCCTTACAAGCTTATGTTTAGTAAATGATGCAGTGTCATATAAAGAGACAGACAGGTGTGAGCGAAGGGAAGCGCACTGGCTCGGTGCCTCCGTGTAGCAGCAGTGGGAGGAGAAGGATCCACAAACCAGGCAGCGTGTTTGACAATACTCCTCAGCTAAGGTCAGGCCCAAAGACTGTCTTTCCTCTAACCTCCAACGCCGCCATCACAACGCGCCTCATATTACCACCTCTGCCGAGAAACTGGGGAGGAATCCAATCATAATTACATAGTTGTGATGGAAATATGAAAAGGAGAGATGACATTATAGATCTGCTTTCTGTCAGCACCTAGCACTTGCGTTTCTCTCTATTCGCTGCCATGGATTCCCGTAATGACTGCTGTGCAAAAATAGATTACCCGAGACGTGGCGCATAGTATGGCTTTTTAAAATTCATTTTTGATCATTTCCATGGATCTCTTCAATTGAATTTCAAAATAAGATTCTTCCCTTTTTTCCCCCAAATTCTTTTATATCAAAAGCAATTGTTTCTCAGGTTTACGTGTAACCTATATTGTATATCTTTACAATGGAAATTAGCTGAAACTCACTCACTTCTTTTTGACAAAGTATGTAACAGTTATAAATATACATCCCCAAAACCATGTAAAGGGCAAAACTATATTAAGAATAACATCATTTGGGTTTATCTTGGGTCTGTGCGTCCTCCTGGGAGAAGTACAATTAAAAGAAGCTTAATGACATCTATTGGATTACCATTTCAGTTTTCAGAGAAATCATTACCACGATTTATGAGGACACTATTGTCCAATCCAACACTATCGGTATCTGGTAAAGGAGCTATCTCCGATCAATGCCTCTCAAGATTTAGTGCCATGAGGGAAACTTGTGAGTCAACTTGATCAATTTTTTTCTTCCCCCCCGAACTACCTTTCTCTCACTGTATTTTACCTTTTGGGACAATTAAATGGTCTAGTAGTTGGGGAGATGAAGTGGTAAATAGAATGTGGGGTTATGAGCTAAACCGTTCAAACACATAGCTAATTAAATGTCTTTTGAGCTGCATGTTCTAACTTGGCAGCGACTGCGAGGCTGTGAATTACAGACAGTCGAGTAGGGGCACCATTTCGTACACTGTCAGTGTATAATTAAACGGTACATCACACCCTGTGATCCGAAATAATGGTGCCAATAAACTGATATCTATCAATCTATAATATAAGGAGTGGGAATTCTTATTTGCTCCACAGTGTCATTCTTCACCCGGCAGACAAAATGCATCAAATATTATTCAGACCTTTTGTGACGTGAACCAGCAATAACAGACGAAGGCAGAAAAAAAGAGGCATGATTTGATTATTTAAATGTCAATGGATGATGTGTCTGAGTTACAATGATATTTTTCCCGTTAGCCAGTCTTGTAGCTATTTCAGCAGGACAGAAATATACATGACACAGCAGCTCTGAGCATTGATGTCAAAGACCTTTCACATTTGTATTTTACCAGCATGTGGGTGCTTGTGACTGACTGTGGAGGTTATAAAAGGAAATGTTTACATGGTAACTTTCTCCTGTTTTACATGAATATGGATCTATAAAACACAGTTCAGACTGTGGTGCATTTTGCAACAAAGTGCGTTGCTCATTTTGGAAATTGTCCAAAGAATATGCAGGTAAATTAATCTTCAAAATTGTCATTCACTTTTGTTTACCCTCTCAATTGGCAAAATCAATCAGAGTAGTAACTGCAGAAACAGAAAGAATTGTCTGATTTTTAACTTTCTGGAGACTAATATCTCATCAAAATTACTTTATTTTACAGGTCAAATTTAAAAATCCTCCAAAAATAAACCGTTTGCACCAGATTCTGTGACAAACAACAACAAAAGATCTGTGCTACTATGGACAACCAGGCAGCCATTAGTGAACTGAGTGGGCTGAACTGCAGGCTGTGTTTAGACAAAGCAGATAGGAAACAAACTAAACATATAAGTAGTAAAATTTATAGTGTAGTACAATTCTACAATTTCATTTAGCAGTGTAGTACTTATAATTTTGTTATACTGCACAAAAGACATTCTTAAGCTTTCTCTACTTCTAGCGTTGAGTTGTGTTGTTTTCGTTAAGGTACAGGACTTTATTTTGCAGTGAAAAATGAGCCCACAGTGAGTAAAAATGTAGCAGGACCCAAAATTGCTTGGGGTTTCAGAGAGTTCAATATGTAGCATTATTTTTGTTTTAATCCATCAGTGAAAAGGGGTCTAAATATAATCTTTCTCATATCTTTCAAAGCCTCTAGAGTAAAAGTTATTCATTATGTTATGTGAGACTCTTGTTTATGTGATTAAGGTGTTGTCTTACACATTACATTACTGTAAAGACTATTAGTGTAATTTTCAGTTGAATTCAACTGTCTCTATTGATATTGTCTTTGTCTGTTCAGCTACAGTAGTGACTCTCCTATTAGTTTTATTTCTTTTCTTTCCTGCTATTTTTTCTGTGTTCACTGCTGCTGCTATTGTAAATGTAAAACATCTGTTCTGTAAACCGGAGGATGCGTCCCTAGATAGTCCTAGATTGTAAGCGCTGTACTTTCCTGTCGGTGCATGGTGAGGCTTTGTGTTGGCGAGGTGACATTTCTGTCGACGTTTTTCTCGTTTGGTGTTCTGGCGACATGCTGTGAACTTTACTGCTCCAAAGCAGGAGGAGAGGAGCCATTGTGTTAACCGTTTTGGCTTGTCTCGCTCGCCATCTGAATCCATGCCGAACGCTGGTGTGCGATGCACTGCAGTCACATTTCTGTGCTACTTTATCCTATCATGTGTGTATGTACGGATACTACTCATAGACTCACCAAGTCCTTTTGTGGATATGTAGGCCAATTTGACTTTGATGTAATTCCCTCAAGCAGTAAAAAATAGCTTAATTTTTTCACTCCAAGTGAATCCACATGTGGCTGTACTCTGAATAAGGAACAGGCTGGTGGATGCACCTTTCCCAAAGCCACACTGTCCCTGGAGCTGGCTGCTGGTTCCATTTGGCTCTTCACCTAATGTCAATGAACCATTTCTTTCATTTCGCAATGAAGCTCTTAGCAGCAGAGCAGCTCAGTGCCCTAATATGTTATCTCCTCCCAAGCTAATTAAATTTAGTGCCATAAATTCGCTTGTGGCAATTTTGCACCTTTTGCACAAGGACATGGGTTTCCTCTTGAGAGAGCTTTTTCTTTTTTTTTTGTGGTGGTAGATCCCTTTTGTACTGTGCATCAGATTTGCTAGAGCTTTGTAGCTCGGAGCACACTGCTTTGACCAGTGCTGAAAAACACATCTATGGACAATTTAGTCTGACCTGTTGCCAAGAGTGCCACATGTGCACTGTGAATGTCTGGTCATGATGACAAAAGTCAGTTTCTACACCCTCTGCCATAGCTTTCGTTTGTCCCCTGATGTACAAAAATAGAGTCCTGAGTATTTGAGGTCAAATCAGGATGGAAAATATTCAAATCATCTAAATGAAAATGTCAAAAATTATTACTTTTAAGTCGAGGAGGCACACTGTTGTTGCTCCAAAAAGGCAATGTTAAATAGTCTGAAGCTCGTAACTTATGCAGGCTTGTTATAGCTTTTGTTTAACCTTTATCTGGAACAGTAAAATACCCTTTTTAGTCTAGTTTTTGTCCTTAGTTGACTTCTGCCTTTATTGGAATGTTTAGTTTTCATGGTGTGCTGCTCTTAGAAAAGGATTTCACAGTGTGAAGGTGACTGTTGTGGTATGTTGTATTAGGAGTATTTTAAATGGTGAATGGAGTTACAGTAATTAATAAAAAATAATGTGTTTACTCGTTATTGGTGCCTAGTCTTGACTAATTGATTAAAATGAGCAATAATAATTATCTGAAAACAATTTATTTCAATCATTTAGGTAATTATAACATTGCATAAAAAAACAATGCCTGCAAAAAAAGGGGCAAACAGATCTTCCTGTCAGGTGTCACATTTGTAACCAAATGCTTTGACATGTTAGGTGATTAATTGCCTGTCACCTTTGACTGGCAGCCTCTGTATGCTGGAATAATTATGCACAGCGAACAACAGCAGCTCTGGAAATATGAACGCAGTTGTGCTTGTTAGTTGTTAGGAGTCGCCTTTTACAGCACAGCCTCTGGTTGTCCGTCTTGTGGGTGCAAATGAAAGAATTTCTGCTGGACAATGAGAGCTGGAGAGCGAGGTACAGTGGATGCAGCTGGATCCCTGTGGCCAGCCCCCCAAACCCAATCTCTATTTCTATATCTGTCCATTGTTCCATTGCAGTATAGCGAGGTCCTTTCAACAATTTAAACCTCACTCTCAAGCGTTGATCCTGGAAAAAAGAAAAAAAAAGCCATTCTCCATCTTCACTGGTGTGTGAGCAGCCCTTTGGGAGACTAAAAAGACTATGGATTGTTGACTTGTCTTAATCCTCTCTCAGCACAAACAACTGCCTCCCTTATAATAGGATAGACAGTTAGAACAGAACCAGCAGGCATGGGAAAAGGTTTCATCGCAGGTTGGAAGCTGGAACAATCCTGTGCAACTCAAACGACGGCAGAACTAACTTTTGATGTGATCATTTAAATTAAACATGAGGGGCCAGGATTCCCCTCACCGAGGTGAAAATACAGGATTGTGTGAGAATCCCATCCATTTCATACATTATTTCAGTTCTACTACAGCGCAGAGCCAAAACATTTACTGTGTGAGCATGGAGTAGGAACTCGAAGCGATTTTGCCATCCGGTCTATAACTGCCGCAGTTCTGTCGTGAAACTAACTCATAACATAAAATACTGCATACTGCACATTCTGCTTCGCTTCTTGCCACGTTTCTCTCTCGTCGTCCCC
>OMNN01000206.1:0-26788 GCA_900302755.1 Chromis chromis | reverse complement strand
CCCCCCCCTCTTTTTTAAGTGATAAATCCTCCCTTCAGTCTTTATCAGAAGGCTCGAGCTAAGCTATTCTCTTTGCAGTCAGCAGAAAGCGGAGTGGACAGAGGTGCTAAATCAACCCAGAGTGCAGACTACCTGCTTATTTTGTGTTGGCTTAATAAGTCTGGGCATATTGGCATATATACAGCACAGTCGATACAAACTTTTACAGTTCATTGCCCGGAGACTAATCTTCACCACCGGCCAATAGTGGATCGCTTATATCTACAGTTAGGAATAGAGATATAATATGCACCTTTACTTTAATGCACTGGAGTATTTCAATAACAAAAAAATTGAATGTTTTGACAGTTATAACTGCAATTAAATACAATTGATTTGCAGAATAATGAATAACCCCAAGGAAAACATGGATAATAAACAGCTGCATATGAAAAAAAAAGTAAAGTCCTTATGCAGTCACCCTTACTCTTTAGGCTGGACTACGCAAATATTCTAATTAGCCCCTTTCCACAGTATTGTTTTAACAATATCCATTGACCTATAAGCCTTAAGCTCCTTCTAATGAAGACAATCCCAAAGCAGCAATTCCGCATAGGACAGCTGACAGTGTCCAACCTGCCTTCATAAGCTGCAAAGGATTAATCCTCTCCCTCTTTCCCCCCTTTCCCCTCTCTGCTTTGCTAATTTGATGTAATTAAATTAAGTGGAGACTAAAAGTGGGGCATTGCTGCTTGCCCCCATGATTGGTCATCCTTATTAGAGGGTATAAGATACAGGCTCCAAAATTATAGGAGCAACGAAACCTAATAAACACGAGGAGAGAGAGAGGAAAACATAGTAGCACTTAAGTCAGACCTCAAGGCGAGTACAGTACAAAATGACCGCACCAAAGAGGAAGGAGGGAGGAGGGAAAGGGAAACAGAGAAATAGAAAAAAAAGCACAGATTGAAGCAGTTTTATAGTTTTTTTTTTCTTTCTGCAAGGTGAAACTGAAGCAACAAATCGGATAATTCATCAAGATTCACAGTAGATTTTAAAAAGTGGGTTCAGATTTGTTCAAATTATTCCTAATACAATACTAAAAACGCCATATGTGAGCTAATAAGCTAATAATCTGGCAATCTAAATTAGCAACTGTTACAGCAAATTCTGTGACCTGATTAGGAAATCCCAGCTACATTGTGACTGCAAATGTTTTCATCCTACACTGTGTGTTATAGGCTTTTTATAGGGCTGTGTGCGTATTAATTTCAATTTCAGTTTTCATGCTGTTAATCAAAATTGAAACCCAATAATAGCTGCAGGGTAACCGGGTCTATCTGGAGAGCAGTAACACCTCATCTGGCAATACTTGGATCACAATTTGGTACCGTGGAGTCGAGTATGTGACAAGGTTTAATAAAAATATCTGACTTGACATTATACCTTATATATATTATAGGTTACAGGATCTAAAGCGAGAATTGATTGTAATAAAGCAAGAAAACAACAAAAGAAATGAGGAAATCAATACAAAATGACTATAACTTTGCAAGATATCCACTTGATTTGATTCCTTTGCTCCTTAAACCCTCATGTTAGCTTCAACTCATCTCATGATTATTGTTTACAGATTTCAATAACTCTTTCGACATGTGATGTATACGATATGATGTATTAAGACAGACTCTGGATCCATCCCTCAAGTAGTCCTAAAGTATATATAGTCTGATAGAAATTGCAAATCAAGAAATCTAGCCCTGTAACATACTGTTGCAGCACTCCACCATATTTTATCCTCACACTGCTCAGAAGAGATAAGCCTTCACCTCATCATGACGGGGCCCCGGGGTAGCCATACCAACCACCCTCGCTCTTCATGGCAGGGGACCATCAATTCATGGTTGAGGTAAAGTTCTACCCCCTGGGCTGGTAACATTATGCCATGAATGCTCAGTCGACCAGTGTCACTCACACCCTTCTGCCCCCTCCTCGGCCCTGCTCACTTCCCCTAAGTCCTAAGTGATACATGAGCCCCTGCCTTGTGGAGCAGAATGGCCCATCCAGGCAGAGCTGACAAGACTCAGTGTCTTAATGGAGCAATACACCAAACGGGCCCTTTGTTACCCTGACCAGCTGCATATCTGCCTCCCCCGCCAACAGCCTTGGCTCTCATAGAAGTGTCTCACAGTATCGACAGCTTCTAATTTACTCTCTCATCATCACTTGCCTCATTTGCTCCTCAGACACAATGCTCCCTTTCTCTCGGTTCAGGTCAGCCATTTTGTTTGCCAGCAATTTGTTGATTAGATTTTTCTGCATCCAGTGTTTAATTTGTGCGCCAGCCAACAGACGTATCGAAGTTAGACTTAAAGAAAAATCAAGCATCAGTCAATTCTCTGCGTTTTTCATTCCCACTTAAAAGCCAGTCTAACTGATTATGTGCCATCCTTACATCAGTACATTATTTAGTTGCAGCGTGTCTGTGCGCTAGCATGTACCAAACATCACAGCCTCCAAATGGTCTCTAGAAGCTGTTGTCTTCTCTATTAGGGAGCCAACAGATGTGGAGTATGACTGCAGTTCTAATTACTGAAAAAAGACAAGTGTGGGGGATAATTACACAGTGGAAGTGAGGCAGAAAACAGAGTCCAGGGCCAAAGCTCTGATCTGAGACTAGAGACAACGCTCGCTGCCCATCACCATATGCAGCCCAAACTGCATCAGCACAAATACTGCTCTCACAAAGGACCTGCTTTAAGAACAGACAGAGCTCCTGTGCTTTACTGAGCACAATCCAACGTTAGCACTATTCATGAAAGCAAATGATATAGCAGTCTGTACTATACCTGCATAATTACAAAATGCTTGTAGGGTAATGTTTAAAAAAAAGATTTAATACACCTGCATCTTTGTATCTGCATTTAAAGGAAAATATCAGGTAAAACATTCTGCAATGTCCTTTTTATTTATGAAGTCACTGTTCAGCTTGAAGCGAGGTGCATGTGCAGTAGATACCTCAAAAACAACACTTTCAAACTAGCAGTTCCTGTTTAACACATTTAGGTTGCTGCATACAATGTACTTGCAAAAAACAGGCAAATGAGTGAGTAAAATATAACATAAAATCACATATATTAGAAAACACATACATACAAAAATGTGCCCTATGCCTCTTATGTAATACTTTAAAACATGTTTATTCCACAGGCTAATTTTCATGCTGTCCCTGTATGACATGCCTTCATTTTTTACTGTTTATTCTTTTTGTAAGCCTGTACCCACGAGACAACAAGACGGCAGGCCTTGGCCTTAATTGCAGGATTAAACATCTGCTTTGCCTATTGCTGAGTAGCCTCACTTTGTAAGTGAGCTTACTAAGTGGTGAGATATTATTTAATTAGCTGCATATCTTATGGAAATGATACTGTACAATAAAATTCATCTGGAGAAGATCAAGAGGAAAAAACGATGCCCCAAAATAAACACACTGCATGTGTTGTCGAGGTGAGAGGGAGTTTTTGTCGTGCGGCACAGCTCCTGCCTTTGCAACTTATATACAGCTCTGCCTCCCCCTTATCAACAGGCAACGTAGGAAGACTATAACAGAGCTGTGCTGTCCTGTATCTCACACCAATACCACGTATCTACAAACAAATAAATATATAAACAGAGGGAAAAAAAAGGAATGTGCGTGGGTATGCATTGTATTTCTACACTGTGTTGCAAAATATATGCTAATATTAGCTTGCACTTAGGTGTTAGGCAGGCGTGTTTTTATCAGCCCCTGCCAGCAGGCCCGAGGCTCTAAGAGATGGAAGGAGCAATGAGGAAGGTGAAATCCCACACAATCCTATTAGAGTGGATTAGGGGGCAGCTTTTTTTTCTGTTGCCACTCTGCTGCAGGTGAGCAATTGTAAATTGCAAAGAAAGAATAGTTATGACATGGCTGGTTCTTACGGGGGCCTCCTATTGTGACACAAGGCAGCCATTCGCTTTTTAAACCTTTTATTTTTCGGGACTATCATCAAGCCAACATACATGATAATAAAGTTGTTAGGTAATGATTTGTAAGCTAAGAATAATTATAACGCTGTCAATCAAACCACCCACATAGAAAGATGAGGACGGAGGTTTTTTTCCCCCCCTCCCAAAACAGTTGTGTGAAATTTAAGTAGAGGCTTGTTATCGATCGGATGATCAATGGCAATCATACATTTTCGTCTTTTGCAAGCTGGCTTTTGCAGAAACCCATCCTCTGTGGCCTCCCCTGTGGTTGAGGTTATCAGGTTGAAAGATTTCACCCTCATCCTCGGCTTTTTTCTCCCAATGACCTTTCCCAGAACCAATTAGTCCATTATTATGGAGGTTTTCACTTTACAGTTGAAGCTACTGTACGTCATTGTACTTTCATACCTTCCAAGTGCATACTTATCTTTATGACCCATTTTAAATTCAAAACATTGATATGTTACACTATATCAATGAAACCTTCCCCAATGTGCAGATCTGCATATCGCTTAAACTACCCGCATTCACGCTCGGTTGTGACAGTGATTCAAAGTGATCAAAGAGATGAGAGATGATTTGGTAGAGTCTTGCTCTTTGTGTGTGCAGCAAACTTGTGTGCGTTTCTTAGTGAGCGTGCCCAAGTGTGTGTGTGTGTATATATACACAGGCTTGACTGGCTGAGATAGCTGCCGCCTCATTATGATGACAGGGAATGAGGCTTCTCTGGGGTGACTGAACTCAATTCAGATTAGATAAAAAAAAAAGTGGGCTTTTGCATTCTTGATATTCACTTTATTTATTTCAATTTATTTATATATATATTTTTTTCCTTTCTTTTGTCACTCCCCTGGGAAATGGAGATGCTTTTATAGAGTCAATCAGAATGGGCTGTGGAGAACTATTTAAGCCGTTTCATTAGAGTCTTTAACACCTTGACCTGCACTACAGCTGCATCACTCCTCCACAGCCCTTCAAACAAGCAAAATCAGTCGACAGGAATCATTCATTTTTCAATTAATCTAAGGATACTCATGTTTTTCTGAATCTGGTGTCGCATGTTAGTGTTACGGTGACATAACTGTTGCATGATTATAGCATTAACAGATATGTAAAATCAACACTGCACACTGCAATATTTAAGATTTTACTGCATATAGGTACTTTTTCTACCGTTTCCATGCATAAATGATTGGTTTCCTGCACTGCACTTGTAGATGTCACATGTTTAAAACAGTAGCAAGTAACCAGACAACTACTCATTTGAAGTCTTTTTTTTTTTTTTTTTAGTAAAATTACCTTCAGAGAAAGAAAGCCAGAGGAGTAAACAGGATGAACAAGAAAAAGAGGTATGCGATGAAAGAAGATGCTGTTGATGATGAATCACTAAGTGCCTCATGGGTAAAGAGCTCCCTGACTCAAACTCATCCAGGACCTATGCATGTGAGGGGAGCAGACATCCCCTTGAGTCAAAGGAGGGGGGGGGCTCTTTTTTTCCCTCTCTCCCTTCCCATCTTCCAAGTCTCTAATCCGAAACCGGACACATTACTCAGCCGACCTCTCCCTGCCCACCGCACGCACAGTCAGGTCTCATTTCCCTTCATGCCAACCATAGCCTGGTCACCACTGAAACCACACAGACCACTGCAGGCACAAAAGGCTGCCCACTCTGTCTGCTTGGATGGGCTCTGTAGACCAGCGAGGAGGCTGGGGGGAGGGTTAGGCGGAGTGGTCAAGAAGAGATGAAGTGCAGGGAGGAAGGAAGGAAGTTGGGGAGGAAGAGAGCAAGCGAGTATCATAAGATGCAAGTAGGTTAAAGACCTGAAGCAGGCACAAAAAAAAGAAAAGAAAAAAAAGAGGGTGTTTGTGTTCTCACACATCAGAAGAAGAGGAGAATGAAACGACTGCAATCTTCACTCTCTCATTCGTGGGTCAATAACTGCCTATGCTCCCTCTAGAGCAGAGGAACATGTACTCAGATCCGTATCAGGGCAGCTATCATCTCCGCTGCCTCACAGAAGCAAAGATACTGTCATCCCCTCACTATCACGGAATGACATCAGCTCAGAGACATGGGAGTAATTATATTATACAAGCCCAAAACACACCGGCAGCAAGGCAACACCAGAGACCATCAACTTTCTCCCTCCTCTGCCTCTTATTTTTTTCTTTCCCTCTTCTTTCCTTTCTTCACTCTCCGTCTCTTGTTGTTCTTCACTCCCTGTGTTCTTTTTGTTTCTTCCCTCTATCTTTCCCCCACTCATCTGTTCTCTGCAGCAGTGCCAGCACCAACGAGCACCGTCTCTAATCCGTTCAACCATTAGCTCTGAAGCTGGAGAGCATTCAAATTGATCATAATCACTTAAATTGCTTCACCGACTTTGATCAAAACCACCAAGTTTCAAAATACAAAAGCCACTTGTGCAGAAGTTCGACGGAGCAGGTGTGAGGTGAAGGTCTTCCCTCAGAAGTGCATTGCATAATGATCACGAGTCTGGAGGTTGGCTTCCCCCCCTGTTAAACATACTGTATGTGTGATGATTCTAAGTGGACACATAGTGAGAAGGTGGCAGGTACATGTTGCTCAGACAGCAGGAATTGTTGTATCACTTCATATCACTGACTTCTGCATTCGCCAATACAAGTTAGAAGCAGAATATACAGAAATACCTTTAGAATCAATTTTCTCATTAACTACTGATTCATAGTTTACGCTATAAAAAAAATCCTATTGATCAGATCATTTCATCTATCCACTCTTAATAAATGAGAACAGCAGGTACAGAAGAAAATATGATAACCTAGTTATCCAGTGTATTGAGTACTGTATCTATCTCTGGGAAAGAAGAGTATCACCTCTGGGAGTCTATCCATGATGAATGGTATGTCTGCTACTCAGAGTTGATATTGTCTGAACCTCATTACTGCTAGCCCTAAACAAACAATGCATCACACTCCAACTCAATTTCATACATCCTGACCATGGTAATTTTCTTTTTCTTGCCACATAAATCAATGACAGACATTCAAGTTCAATACAAGGGAAACAAAGGATGCTTTCTCTTACAGTATGCTGAGATATATACATCCTGAAATCACTTAGAAGAATTTTGCACTCGCACCCTGACAGTGTTTGGGAGAAATGAATGGACAGCCCACCACAGAGCAGCCCACCATAGGGCAGGAAGAGGTGCTAAATTTAGCCACATACTAAGTGAAAAAGCACATTTTCATGAAGTGGAAACAGAGGCAATTTGCATATAGAACTAACTGTCAGCACTCTATTAGCTTTGTTTGGTCTAATCACTTGAGACAATGTTAAATGCACTGTGACAATAACGGTGAAAGGCAGGTACAGTTACATAAGTATTGCAAATAGGATTAGATTTTAACATTGATGATGACACCAAAAGCTATATGAGAGAGAGAGACAGAAGGGTGGAGGCAGAGAGAAAGAGAGCAACTGATGATAACATGAGGCCTGCTGTTTTAATAGTTAGAAATTGAAAGCTAGAGTGTTAAATCAAACCTGAAGGGCTATGGGTCTTGAATTTACTGAAAAAACTTGAGCCTGACATGTTTAATTCCAGCAGTGAATGGACACCCCATGTAAAGAACAAGCCCCGTGGAAATCAAACCAATTGCAGCACGGCTAAGACAACAATACTGGGGCTTTACAACAGCAGGCTTTGTCCTGGAGCCAGGTACCATGTTGAACAGCATGTCTCCCAGTTTGCATTTCTGCACCCTTTGTGCTGATCAACCAAAAATTTAATCATGTTACCGAGAAAGCTTCGTCTTCGGGCCCCCGCAAGCTCTCACTCGTGATCGTAGCACAAAAGCTGCAGCCACAACAGCTATGATATTAAGTCATTGAAATCTGCCTGAAAGCACCACATGCCCCCGAGGTCCTCAGGGAGAGCAGGAGGCAAACACAGTGTTGTCCGACCCAGACAGGTCACAGCAGAGTGGCCTAATTGCCTCTCTTGTTGTCTCAGTAGGCTGGCAAACCTCCCATCTCCCTCATCATCACTGAGATCACCGACTCCCTCATTCAAACAGGTTTAACTCGGCTCGCTGATCCAGACTCCAGCCTTGTTTCCGAGTTGCTCCCGTGTCCAATAAAAACCTCCTCAAAAAGCCAGTGCTACCCTGCAATGTTGTTGACACTCGCAATTCAATGCGTTGTACTGTTAAACTTAAACATTAGAGTGTCCAGAGCATTACAGTGGAGCTTTGCTGTACATTGTTAAACACTATCTACTCAGTGAAACCCAGGGTATCTCAGCATTACGTCAGTGTTACACCGATAGTGATTACGTCACTCAAAAATGCCTGGGCAGTATATAAAAGCAGAAAAGGGAATATTTTGGTCTTCTAAGTGACGTGCTGCCTAAATCTGAAGCATTAACATCACTCAGAAGTTTGAGTGGAATCCACACCGTCAATCCAAGCACAGACAAGTACAGCAAAAAAGTGTGGGGGGGGGAAGAAAAAACCTGCAGTATTTCTAAAACCATTCTGTATTGAGGCAAGCATACTGCAGTCTGCCACAAATACTTTGGGTGAGAGTTATATAATTCCTCATAGATTCTTCCTCATTCCTTTTCCCTCTCCACTCCTAATGCTTGTGTCATGAACCCTCTTGCCACACGGGGTAAAGGGGGCCTCATCTACACTCCACGCTGGGCAGGGGCCAGGAGCGGCTCGGTACCCTGCAGAGCTGGAGGCAACACATCTTTGTCTATTCCAAACACCCAGGGGCAACATGGAGCGCCACAACGTTCTAATCCTGTCTAATCTGGACACAGTGGAGCATCTGGAGATAGGGATATGGCTAATCTCAGACATGGAGGGCACTTTGCTGAGACAGAAAAAAAAGGGGATGGGTCTAAGCTAGGCTCGCCCTGCCTTACAGAGCTGCTTGTGGATCTTGGGGGATTCTTACGCATAGAAAAAAGACGTTATTCAGTAATATTTCAGGCTTGAATCAAAAGTTATGTATAGCAAAGAGTAAGCAAAGAAAGTTAAGATCAAGAAGTCACTGTAAACAGCGAAAGTAGTGATGATAAGAAAATACTTACTGTGCCCTGCTCTTAGAGATGCAGGTGATCTGTGGATAGCAATAGGCACAATATGGTGACGCTTGTTTCCATGGGAGAGGTGAATGTGGTGGAGGCTCTCCACAGCACCTGGATCTGACCCGGCCACAAAGCCCAGGGCAATGATCCACAAGGCCAGATGGGTGATTGAAGCTGAATTCCGGTTTAGGGGCTCTGCAACGGGCCTCAGGGGAGCAAACTGTGTCCTCCAGCCTCTGAACATCTTCCCTGAGTGGCCAGATGAGGCTTCAGATCAAGGTGGAACTTCAGTGAGCCTTACAGCCCCATACTTCTCACCTTGCCAAATCTCACTACGGCCAGAGACACTCACACAGATCCACAGAGAAAGAAGAAGAAGAAAAAAAACCCAAAAGGGACACCACACAAAATGTCGGTTGTGGGAAGAAAAAAAGCCTCTCGCTGTTCTCCACTGAGTTAAGAAATCCGTAGCAGCACCCAGGTAGATGAAGGAGTATCATAAATCATCATACAAAAACAATCAAAACATTCACTCAAGAAAATTAGGGCAACCTCAATGGAGAAATCCCAGCTTGCTCCAATTCCCCTTAGTTCCCTTGTTCTCTCAGTTTTTTCTCTTTATCCTTCTGTTAAGCCCTCACAAAATTAGAAACATCTTCCCACCAAAAAAAATTGTTAATATTCCAAAAAAAATAAAAAATTAAATTGCCACGAAAGGAAGAAAGCCACCTTATGGAGAGACTGAGAGCACCTGTGCAAAGTGGATCTCTTCAGAAAATCAACACAGACATTCTGAGTTTCCCTCCTTTTCCTCCTCCTGTGGTCTCAAAGGATGTCCAGAGGAATGGGACCATAGTTAAATCCGAGTCTCATTTGCATGTGTCGGACAGCTGCAGCAGCGCGCGGTAGACTGCGAGATTGCACCTGTAAGTTGTGCCAAGTAGCGCACCCGTTCCCCATCTAGAGATATCTGCTCTCAGTGAGACCAGGCGATAGCAACGGCAGTACCTGAGAGAGCAGCCCTGGGCAGGAACACACACTCACACACAGGCAGCATCGACAGCGCCGTTCCAGAAGATGTGCGCAAGAGGAAGAAGGGAGAGAGAGGAGGAGGAGGAGGAGATGGAGGAGGAGGACAGAGGGAGGGGGAGCCTCAACAGCCAGCCAGGAAGCAGGAGGGAGAGCTGCTATGCAAATGGGCAGCATTCACATAGCGAATCACTGGAGCCTGAGTGCATTGCAGAGGAAGAGCCTATTTAGGCAGAATAGCAGGAATTGAAGCTATGTCCCCCAGCCCTGATTCCTTTCACAGTCTCCCTCTGCTCTCCCTGTTCAGTCTTTTTCAATCCACTCTCCTGTGTGGACATTCTTCACCAGTGAAAAGAGGGAGGAAAAAAGAAGCAAACGAGACTGAAGGACAGGCTAGATTCATTCCCGTTTCTACTTTTATCATCTCATCTCTCAGCAGTCCTCCTCCTGCTCCTCTCCCTCTCTTTCTTTTGTGTCTCCCTCCTTTTCTTTCACTGTCTTTAATTTTTGGGAAGTTGACTGATAATAGTCTTGTGGATATGAAAAATTGAAGCCCAGCAGTCCAACTTAATCCTTGCCTCTCCATTGCCCAAGAAAACTGTTTCCTTTAGTTGCTCAACCTACTGGACTCTGCAGTCTATCGTTAGCAAGATTTCGCAAGAGTGATGATGCTGCAGCTCATATACTGTAGGCAACTCTCTCCCTCTCTCTCTCTCTCTCTCTCTCACTCACAAACATATGAACACACACATGTATACGGGAGCACACACACACACACACACACATATGTAAACAAAGCACGCACAGTGCCAAAGCTGGCAGTTGAGAACTGTCCACAGAGAGGGTGCTGAATCTGGGCAAGTCTGCCTCGCCTGCTAATAAAAGACCATTTCTCACAAGAGAGGGAAGGCTGATCGCAGACTCAGTGTGCAGCGGGGTTACAGGAATGTAGAGAACATGTGGACATAAAAGCCCTGCTGATAAACACAATCCGGTTCAGCTGGGAAGTGTGCTCAGTGTTCAGAGTTCAGGACTGGAGAGCACTAGGCTCAGCTGCAGTGTGCCTGCTTCTGTTTGCACACTGGCCATTCAACATCCTCCCCTTCGAAACGCTGTGTTCTAAGCTGAGGGGAATAAAAAAAAAAACTGTAAGCACTGCTGAGCTGATCTTTACGGTTTACAGGGAATACACAGGCATTTCATGCCCAAAGAAAGCCAACTTAGCCGGCGTGACACAGAGGATAATATGTCCTTCTCCATTTTCTTTCCCAGTTGACTGTACACAGAAGCTTCAAGGAAAGCATGAACCAAACAAATGAACATTAATGATGAACATTTCAAATGATTAATTTTGAGTACAAATACCAATAGAAAATTGAAGGCTCAGTTCTGAAGGCACGGTTGCTGTAATCTCAATTTGAATGTAGGAAGAAAGATGAGAGCTGACACTTTATTGTTATAAAATGAACATAACCGGTAAGATGACTATAATCTGCCATCTGGCAGGAGGACAGATGAGGATACCTATTATTTCTCTCTGGTATCTGGTACTGTGTTTCTATATTGCAGTAAAAAGCAAGTACAAACCAGATGCTGCAGACATTAGACAACTGTGTTGTTCTCACCTTGTAGAATCTCAATAACTTGGTGCAGCCACCTGGTGCTAAAAAGTCAGCAGCATGGAACCACGGCTCTGTTCTCATTTGCAATGGTGAAAAGGAATGTTCCTGTTGAATGTGTTTACACTTTTATAATTATCAGCAGTGCAATCTGCATAATTACACCTAATAAGGCAATCTATCAGGGCTGCTTGCCAAGGACAACAACCTGACTTACTATGTCCTCAACTGTAAAGTTTTACAGACAAAAGGGGACTTTAATTGACAAAGCTTAATATCAGGGGATATAAAAGTGCAATATGTGCATGTGCTCACATTATCTTGAAGTTTGCACTGGTTTTAAGGGGTTAGTATTACAACACCTAAAGTTAATGACATCAGCAGGGAGGCGATACTTTTATCAGGTTTACCATTACTTGCTTGTTCATTTGTGCCCCCAAGTGGCGGAACTCTAAAGTGCATAGAAAGTGTTCAGGTTTATCAAAAAGCCACCAGCTTATGCTTTATATATCCAGGAAAACAGAGGAGTGTTGGTATTCAGCAAGATTAAATAATAGAACTATTGTTAAAAGCCTCACCAATGCATCATATTATTCCAGATATTCAAACTGTAAAAGAAGACATTGAGTTGTAATTTGATATGCTGATCGATTCCTATAAGACAACCTGGAATAGGGATTCAGGATGATGCCTTTTGCTATAATTGTTTTCCCTGACAAACTGAATAACTGAAGTATAAGATGGGAGAAAAAACAGAGGCCGTGCATATAGCTTCAGGGAAAACATTCACAGCTAAATTCCTTCTGCCTGCACAAAAGCAAACACCTGGGACCACGATATAAACTAATTCCAGGGCAGTTACAGATCTCAGCTGCTTTAACCAGATGATTGTAGAGCGTGGCCACAAAATGAGAAAATCCTTTTCTACAAGTAAACTTTCCCCATTAAAGAGCGTTTGTTGATTTCCTATTGTGTTCTGACTCCAGCTCCTGTTAGTGAGATGTCTTCTTGACAGAGAGCCAAAAACAGCTTGTCTTTGTTTCCATTTAAGACCCAAAGGATTGTGTCTCTGATGCATGTGATGCTTTGAGCACATTTCCCCTTTTGGATCTACATCTCTCGGTTTTTCTTTGTTTATTTTTAAGGCATGGAGAGTTATCTAAAAAGCAAACAGGGGAAATAAAAAAACTCTTGAGTAATCTTTCAGAAAGTGTGGCTGACTTTTTCGCACCCCAAACTGAGTGATCAGTGAGCGGAGAAATTTGTCTCGGATGTAATAATCTCTTGGAGAGCAAAAAAAGAAAGAAAAAACTCTAAAAGGACAAGACTAGTCTCTGTTACTCACTTAAGACTGCAGCCACAGTGGACTGAGCTGATGAGATGATTTTTGGAGGACTGGAGGGAAACTGGAGGGAGAGCAGCAGATGGGTGGTCTAAGAGTACCTGACCCGACTGGAGCAAGGTCTTTAAATCAGTTAAAGAGCCATCAGGCGACACTTTATCACACATGGAGAGACTCTTTAGAGAGGGCCAGACACTTAGAGCCACTTTGACAGCGATGCTTCTCCTCTTCAAGAGCCACTATTGTGTTTACTGTTGCCAATACGGGAAACTAGCCTACATCTAATTGTGTATTATTTTAATTAACACATTCAGCGTAATATTTAAAGGTGCAGCATCACAACACCTCTGCTGTTGTTTTCTAAGCAAGTGCAGTTTAGTGCATTAGATGCTGTTGTTGGCTCAGAACAAATCAAGCATGCAGACCAAGTCAAGCATGAACCAGGTATACCTGTTGTGTGCTGGAGTGACACATCTGTGTCAGCCTCAGCAACATATGCGCCCCTGTGAATGAGAGCATTTGGAGGCCTGTATCTCTGGGGAATACTGTAAACTAGCATGGAGAATGCATTGTTGTGAACATAGTATATTAAAGGCTGGGAAAGATTCCCGGTACGTTTATCTGATCAGCTGAGAAATTTAAAGAGCTAGGAGTCAGTCTTCTCAGGGATATAAAGCAGCAGTAACCAAAAGAGCAACCAATTATGGTTGGTTGCAATCAGATTTCTAGTTTGATGCACACAAGTGAACAACCAACGCAGCAGACAGCTGTTAAAGCCACATCCTCCGTGCTTCACAAAGACATAGGTATTCAACGCTAATATTCCCTGTCAAACACTGACATGCAATATTAAACCTGAGCTCTTTGCACAACTGAGGGTTTTCTGTGAATATCAAACGTGTCATTACTCATCCAAACAGGCATCGCAAACACTGCAGAGAGAGAGACAGAGGAGCACACAATGCACTGATGATAATGTGCGCAAGTGTACGGAAATAGAAAAACAGTGCCGCCTTAGTCATCCCGAGATGTGACATGATAAGAACAGACAGATACAGGGAGTAAACACTCAATACAAACACACAAGCTGTACAGTGTTTCAACACAGAGGGAGGCCAGAGTGTCAATACTGTTTGTGTTTGCAGAGGATGTTGCATCAGGGTGCCTGTCTTTTAGATTACTCCGCTATATCAGTTAGCGTGAGTGGCGTAAACTCTGACCTCCACAGGTTGAAAAAGTCATCAACTTGCTGGTTTTCCAATTCGTCTGCACCCCAGCATCTCTTGCTGTGCTGCAAGGCCCTGTCAGGTTTAAATGATGACTGTAGCCATGCCTACTCATCATTAAGTGATTAGCTCTTTCTATGAATAGCTATCTCTCATGCATGTTCTGTTGTTACACAGTCTATGATTATTATATTGAATAAATAGAGCATATGTAAGCTGAGAGAAATCTGCAAATGTCACAGTTTATGTAAAACGCAGCAGCCCTTATGCACAACGTAGCGATATGCGCCGCACACACTGTTCATTATGCAAGCTGTGAAGGCAACATAAATAACAGCACTCAAGCTGATAAAACAGCCCCCTAATAGGAAATAATGCACATTTAGTGTTGTAAAATCAAATCTGCAAATGGCAGTGCATGGTGGTGTAATGGAATGACTTCATTTTCACTTAGAGCCAAACAAAGAAACAAAACTCCACATCAATTCCCATTCATCCTTACACTAATTCTGTCTCAATTGACTTAGACATTATAATTAATTTAATGGAGCCACTAAATGAAGTTAAAAATAGCTCATTTAAAAACCCTTTTTGATAGCATTAATAGTGAAAGCTATTTGGCTTCATTTTTGTGTTTACATACTGCAGCGTCTTTATGTGGATATGTCGGTTTAAGGCAGCCGCACTGTCTTGAGGTGTACAAGTAAATATGTAGCTCTAGCATATCCAACTTAATGCAGAAATTGCCCTGCACCACAATTTATCATCATAAATGCACAGTGGCATGGTTATGGTCAAATAATGATACAGTTTTCTCTTCACTTGTTAGGAATACACACATATAAATACACACAGACCAGACACCACCATGCACCCACTGCACAGAGTGTCCTTTCCATTACCACAACTGGAACAGGCCCAAACTACATATATGGGAGATAAACAGATGGAATTTTGTTTTTCATTGCACACTGAGCTGTTTGTATAGCCAATAGCCTCCTTTTTCTCCTTTCACTCATTGGATTCTGCTGGCAAAGGCATGCTCTGGAATCTGCCTGATGTGACCAACTGGCATTTTTTCCCTCCTCCTAATGCATAAACGATGCCACAACAGAGTTATTCATTTCCATAAATTCATTTAAATACACATTAAGATCAAGCGCAGAGGAAATAACATTCAAAAATCCTTGTACGTAAGTGCAAATAAAGGTTGTGTGTGTGCATGTGTGTGTGTGAGCGTATGTACACTTATGCGTGTGCCAGGGAGTGTGTGTGTGTGTGTATGTGTGATGATGATGATGTGTCTGAGAATGCATAAACCAAATCCTAACTGTCAGTGAGAGAGATAGGGGTCACAGGTCGGCAGCTTTCCGGAGGCTTTCTTTCTATCTCCTTTGACAGTTCCCAAGATGCAGTGGGCCACCGGGGCACTGTGTCTGTCTCTGTCTGTCTGTCTCTCCTGAAATCCGTCTCAAGTAGTTCAGTTTCCTTCTTAGAGCGCTTCATTCCGAACAGGTCAAGGGCGGACTGTGTCTCCCTTCCAGAGTCCACAGCTTCTTTGTTAATGAACCACTCAGCTGCACTCCAGCTAACTAGGACAAGACAGTGCGAAAAAAAAGTATTTACCTGAATATGAAAGTGTTCACAACTGTTTCTGTTCTTCTCATGTGCCATGTGCCTTTTTAAAAAAAAAAGACATTTATTGCCTTAGGAGTAAAATATCAATATAAAGATTGAGGAAAAAGATCTACTCACTTTGTTGAGTACTGCAGTGCATAGATATTTGTTGTGGTTTTGACAGCCCAGAAATATAGCTCTTTAAATACAAAAGCATTCTGCAGCCACTACTGCTAGTCAAGTGAACGTCTCCTCGTGAAAGCATCTCATTCATACACAACGTTTAATAAATGAGCACCACTACTGCTCCAGTTCTTTTCCAGTATTCTTTATTCAGAATGCACTTTAAACTCTATTGTACCTCAACAACATGATATGAATGTCATATGAAGGATTTCAAGCACCTACTGTATGTGTGTTTTTCAGTTCTACCTTGGTTTCGAATTATTAAAAATACATGAAAGAAGAAGCATGAATCAGATGAATAAGATGAACCCTTAAAGACAAATAAGGGGAGTTAGATGGTCTCTTGTGGCTGTCACCTTCATGACACAGAGTGCGGAAGATGCACTTCACACGAACCTCACACTCAAAGCTGAAATGTAGGCCATGGAGATTGAGGAAATATCTGGTTGCTGTGTTGAAACTAAAGGTGAAGTTGTCGAAACAACTTTAGTAGAACTCCGATGGAAGAAACAAAGCTGAGGAGGTTTCAGAATGGCTGATACATCTGACAACCTTCTGAAATGTGGAGGTGAAGCAAGGTTTAGAGGAGCAGCTGAATATGAGTCATAACAGTTAGTAGGGGCTTAAACTCCAGTGGTCAGATGAAGCAGGCTGTTTAGGGATTTTAGCATTAAAGGTCCCATATTATACCCATTTTTGACATGTTATTTTTAGTCCCACATGTCCCCACAATGTGTCTTTCAGGTTACAGCTCAAAATACAGCACAAATTCTTCATGTCGATAATAATCCTGGCTTTAGCCCACTTTGATAAAAAAGGAGGAGGGGCCAAGTAGAGGCAGGACTTATCCTGTTGTGACATCACAAAAGGGTGCAAATCTGAACAGCTCATTTAGAGACACATTTTCTGATCTATAGAAAGAGATTAAACTTTTTTTTTTTAATCTTTGGTAATACTTTGTGGACACACTCTGAACAAACAGAGAAAATAAAACTATGTTCACAAAGGATGAAAAACTGGATTTTGCATAGTATAGCCCATTTTTTCACCACAATTGGTTTCTGCTGTGTCTTTTCTTGCATTACTTCCTATATTTTATTTTAACTATTCAGGTAAGCGTAACATTACTGTTTAAACTGCAGTCGCTTCATCACAGCAACTGGACAACAGACATTTGCTAAGCTATGTTTACCATCTAGTATGGTCCCATTTTTTCATGCTGTCAAACCATAGCTTACTACTTTCCCCATTCAGGTTAGTTTTAATGCTTGTTGTGCCACACTGGCAGGCCAATTTCAAACTTTATATTTGGCACACTGCCTTTGTCTTGTCATTACTCAATTTAAAGTGTTTCCACACAGCTGAGGTCTTCAGCATTTTGTCTATCCTTTATTTCCCATGGCAAACTGATGTCAGGCACCCAAGACTAATGAAGATGCTGTGCAGATAAAAATGCAAATATAGTAGACGAACTAGCTGAATATAGGGGCCAGCCCTGATGCACGTTGTTGTTGGCAGTTATTTATCTGCCAAAAACGTGAACTTGTAGTAATGTAATTGCCCAAATTAAAACCAAATATGTTGCTTCACTGAGAAAAGCCCAGTAAGCATTTGGAATGTACTTTAAATTTGAGTCAAGAGAAGTTGTAATGACAGGGCATGCTTGCCACCAAATGCAAGCAACAAATCCAGTGGGAAGCGGAGCCAGCGCTGACCTTTCCAGGGTATGCAGAGCCATTCATGTATGAGCGAAGACTTGGTTTCTGAATAGCCGATGGCTTAAATCAGAGCATGCAATGTTTATTTGTGAAGAAAAAAAAGCGTGACTCCATTTGTACAGTAGCACTGCAGAATTCATGTATTTCCTTGCAGACAACAAAAATGGAGATTTAGAACTGGCCTCATGCCACCTCTAAATTTTAGTACACATAATATCTGGAGGTGCATTCCAACTGCTCCTTTACATTGCAAATAGTACTAGCACTGGATCAGCTACAACCGGTTCACAATAATAGACTAAGACTTTCCATCCATCCATTATCTGTACACCGCTTAATCCTCTGCAGGGTCGCGGGGGGGCTGGAGCCTATCCCAGCTGACTTAGGGCGAAGGCAGGGGACACACTGGACAGGTCGCCAGTCCATCGTAGGGCCACACACAAGACAAACAACCAAGCACACTCTCATTCACACCTACGGACAATTTAGAATCATCAGTTAACCTCAGCATGTTTTTGGACTGTGGAGTACCTGGTGAAAACCCACGCTGCACAGGGAGAACATGCAAACTCCACACAGAAAGATCCCAGGCGTCCTAACCGGGGCGCGAACCAGGGATCTTCTAGCTGTGAGGCGACGGTGCTAACCACTGAGGCACCGTGCAGCCCAGACTAAGACTTTATGTTTTACAAATATACAAGTCACTAGAAAGTCTAAAACATGCAACGATCCCTTTCTAATTAATTATTTTTGACCAACCTTTACTACAGTGTCTCATTTCTAGTGAGGCGGCAGCACCCAAAACCAAATATCCCGTCTAAGCTATATTTGAAGCCCATTAAGCAGGTTTCCTCTCTAAACCATTCAGTCAAGACAGCTCTATCGCTGGTATTCACTTTAGCTAAGGCATTGACTGATGTGTGTGTGCTCTCCAGCCTTGCTGTCTACAGATAAGGCAGGATTTGATTAGTGCCACACATAAAATCTGTCCTTTATGCATTAAACCTTTAGAAGTTAGTTGAGTTCAAGGACAGTTCAGATGGGTAGGTTTTTTTGACCACCTTCTAGAGAAAGAGAGAAGCGTCTGCATTGTCGAAGACTTTTGTGTGTGTAGTTGATATTACTTAGAGCTCACAAATGACATATTAAATGGTTGTTTGCTATGCAGAATGGCTGGTAAGCACCTCTTGAGACAGCTTTGTTCATTTTACACGTTCTAGATGCTTTTGAGGCTATACTGCATATATATAATGCTATTTGGCAAAAAAATAAAATAAAAAAATTTGGAGAAGAAAAGAGCTGTATACTGCATGATTGTTTGCAGCATGAACCACTGTGGAACGAACACAGTTGAAACGGAAAAGACATTGGTTTTTAAGCTTGTCATGTCAAACTTAAAAAGGCACTCATCAAAGGCAGCAGAGCAAAATATTCACTCCTGATACTCGCAGGGTCTCATCTAACCACATACACATTTCCCCTGCTGTTTAGCACGCAAGACAGGGGTCGACCAAGTTTAGGAAATTGGACAATTAATTAAGATTCTTTCAGATTCATCATATAGCATGTTCTCAGTGCCTCTCCTGTTTGACTCTCGATCACTGGTCACAGTTGGAGCTCTCTAATGCACAACCTCTTACTCCACAGGTTGCTGAGGACATAATCGGTTCGCCATTAAGCCAATAATGATAGGAGGCCAGGAGCACTTTGGCTCATTTAGAAGTAAAGCTAACATGCATGAATATTAATCTGTGTTTTCTAAGTCGGAAGGCAAGAGTGAAATGGTAATTGATAGAATGAGGAAAATATTTTTACATCAGGTGAATTTTAAATACATGTGTACATATATCCATTAGCGTCTCAGTTTGTAACCCAAAATCACTTTCCTCTTCAATTAAATGACATCTGACAGTGAGATCATTTACAAAATATCAACTGAAACCATCAAAAGTTTTTAAAATAGTTAAACACAAGAAAGGCAACTTTTCTTTCTAGGATGTTTTAGATTCTTCCCAGAGTTCTCCTTAGTGTCATGTTCAATAACCTGAGTTTATGAGAGAGGGGAATATTCACAGTGTCAATGTATCACCCAGCAGGATAGTTTAGCTGGTACTCTATATCAACACTTTAATTAGTATTGTGTTGTGGAGAAACAACAGCTTCTTATTTCCTGTCAACATGCCCCTCCGGGCTACCAATTAATAAAAAACACCTCAAAGATTAGGTTCTCACCACTGCACTGCGATGACTTCTCGATGAGATTCTGATTATAGCAGAGATTACAATGAAGACGACTGATTATGTGCAATGCTTTGTGCTCGAGCATAATGTGACCACACACTGTTCGCCGACACAAAAATAATGCTCAAAAACTCTTGTAATAGACAAGCATGGGACGCGTTCCCTCCAGTACGCACACCACAGCTCTGTCACACCATATGAACAGCAGCGTGAGCTTACGAAGTAGTCCCACATATATGTCAGACACTGCTGTTCCTCCTGCTAATGCCACGGTGCCAGCGTGAAGCGACATCACATAATAACCAAGTGCCATGCGTCCTCACAGCTGCATTCTATGTTTTAGCATCAGTCAAGTGAGCGATCAAGTCTCGCATATGTGTGGAGAAAAAAAAATTCCAATTCTTCTACAGAGCTAGCTAAAAGATTCTTCTGCACTACTTCCTGCAGAGATCTCATTGCTTGGGCAAAGTTACAGACGTGTTACAGCATCCAGGGTGAGAGGAAAAGAGACCCCGTTTCCATGCCAACCGACTTCACCCACATATGGCTGCTGCTTCCTGGCACAGAAACCCATTTAAATTCAGATACTCAATCAGCAAAGAAAATTACTGAAAATAATTAGGCCACAGAGTGACCACTCATATTGAGTTGGAGGTGGAGAGTGAGTGAAAATAATAATAATTTAAAAAAGGCACTAAAATAGGACAAAACAATCAAGCCTGCTTTAGTCACCCAGCTGCTGATAGCAATCTCGAGTAGCAGACCACTTCATATGGTATATCTTTAGAAGTAGGTATAGATCCACAACCTACTATATGGCTGCAGGCATTGAAACATACCGTTTGATAGCTGTGAAAGTGGATCTCGACATAGCATAGCTTCAAATAAATGGCTGCTTTCAGTTAAATTCCTGCCTTGTGTGGGAGAGGAGCGAAGCTGAGCTGTTCCCAAAGTCTGACGATGTAAATCTTCAAAAAAAAACAGGTCACAAATATGTACTGTAGAGGAAAGAAACAGCTTAGTAAAGGCAAACAGTGCATTTTCAGCTGTGGATTAACATTAGTGCTCTGGCGAGTATTGTGTGCAGAGATTGACTGCAGTGATAAACTATGGTGCCTGTGTTCATGTAATGAAGAAATATCACCCTAGTACAACAGTGAGGCTCAGTGATGTGTTTTAATAGGTTTTTATACAATAGAGGCTGTGGCACAGAGGAGAAGCTATATCAAGCTTTAGATTACACAGATGCATGTGTTAGTGGGATATTAGGTAGTGTTATTGTTTTTGGTCTGACAGTAAAGAAAACATGGAAACGACAAGTTAATATGAGCACACTACTGTATATCCACAATTACTCTGATTTATTGTTATTTTAGGGTAATGGCCGTGTGTTGCATGTATATAAAGGACATTTTATTCATTGATAACATATAATAGTCACTTGATTTTACATTTGGATTTCTGCTGCCTTACAACTGGTCACTTAAACTATATGTTGGATGCGCTTTAATTCTTGCAAGCTTGCGTGCACATTTGCAGGAATGGCTACTGAAGTGAATACACAGAAGCACTTAAGACTGCTTCTCTCATATCTCGGGGCACAATGGCTGCTCAAAGCTAGGCCAAGCGTTCAATACACACGAAGCCCAAATATTTTCAGACCCATAGATTTGTTTCACTGAGCTGCATTAACAGAGGGCCACATCCAGGGCAAAGTTAACATTACTTCCATGTGACAGCAGGCTGTTTACTCCAGTGCCTCATATCCCCTTGGCCTCACTACTGGACTGGGTGTCCCCTTGTATCGATCGAAGGCAAACTAAGTGGTCTAATCTTTGCATGCCACTGCAGAGGAATGGGACAAAACTGTCTGGAGTACTGCCTTACTGCCTCTGTGTGAGTGTGTGTGTGTGTAAAATCTGAAGAAGAGACACGACTGTTCTGAAACACAAGTGCCCTATTTTACGAGAAAAGGAAACTCCAGGAACATTCCTGAAGATTTACAATAGGCTAAACTGAGGGTAAATAATCATTTATGTCAATTCTTCATGCTGTGACTAACATTGATAAATACAACAACAAAAATATTTACATGCTGGAGAATCCTTGCAAAAACTGGACCTGATGCATTGCTATGTAAAATACCACTGTTACTCATATAAGTTGTTTTCATCTCATGAACATTCCCACATTTCTTAGATTCTAAACTTCTAGTCTATTTTTTTAAATATTTATTTGAATTCTTACTTTCGTAGACTGATGCAACAAATCAGTGTCAGTATGTGTGTTACATAGTAGCTGCCTTCAGACTACACGAATGGGAAGCAGATAACAGAAAGAGGATCCTTCTACTTCTGCATGTGCTTAAGTAAAATCAGAATCATGTCCTACTGCAGACAGAGTAGTAGTTACCAAGCCCGGGGCCGAGACTGACTATTCTCAAGGTACAAAGACACACGAATGAGCATTGACTTAGACACATTAGAAATAAAGTGAGAGGGGCTCGTCTTTGCCCCTTGGGCAGAGACAATGGAGACTAGACCCGCACACAACCTCCATTGTTGATACAATATTGACACGGCACTAATAGCTCTGGCTATAAGACGGGGCCGAGGAGCAATCGAGCGAGACAAAAATTGCGTGAAGGCCAGGCATACTCCTCGCTGCAGCCCCTCCACGACCCACTTCAGCTCAACACAAACACCATTCTGTTTGTCTCTGTACATTACCCTCAGATGCTTGACCACTGCAGGCAAAGTCCCTCAGGACGTCCACACTGGAGTTTAAGTCCTACCAACACACACACACACCCACACACGCACTAAGCCAGCCCCTGACATAAAACTAGAACACTTTTTTAAAAACCCCAGTGGACTTTACAGAGAAGACAAAAATACAATATTGCAATATTAACTCAAGCTTAGAGTCTCACAATATTTTGCTTTTGGCTGATTACCAGTTTCAGTTTGTACTTGCAGAACAGCACTGATGACTTCATCACACACAGATACATCCAGTATGCGTCTCCTGTCAGGGTCACTAACTAAAATGTGTTCCATATGCAGTTTTATTCCTGCTGGCATTAGAAACAGCTTGTACAGTAGTGATGAGACTAATTGCGAGCTTAACACCATTCACAACCATCCACATTAATTTTATATGCATGATTATGTGAAAGAAATCCGTTTCATCTCGGCCAGCACGACTTGTATTTTATTTATTTATCTTTTCTTTTTTCCAGTTACACTGACTGTAGGTATCCAGTAGGGATAATTGGTTCTATAAATATAACTCTTAGAGACCATGTCCACAGTTCATTCAAAAAAAAAGAAAAAAAAAGAAGTACTGGAACTGGGATGAAGAGAAGTGTTTGGAAGATGATGAAGAGAAGATCTGAAGCTTTTCTTTTTTGTATCTATGTCATCATCTTGCCAATCATTCTGAAGTGAAAGGTGCAGCGCTGTTCTGAGAATCTGAAATACTTTTATCATAACACACTCAAAGCACAGCTAAGAAACGAGGGAAGGCTCTGAAAAATTAAATGCAGGGCAGAGTGGATGTGGATACATGCAACACATGCAGTACTCTGCAAAGGTGTTAGCCACTTTAGACGGCTAGATTCTTATCCATCGCGCACTAATTAGATACACAATTTCACTCTGAATTTTAGTATAGATACCCTTCAGATATTGAGAACTTAAGATGGACAAATGAGACATCAGTAGGTTCTTTATTTTACTTTTTTTATAAAAGTGATGGTGAGTCACTGATACTCTATTCTCTCTGTACAGCTGCAGAGCTCAGAGGAAAAGTGATTTTCAGAAAGTCAAAAGTGAAGTTTTGGTACTTTTTTAGAAGGCGTATTGTCTCTGAAGATAATTTACACAGTAAATCAGATGCCATACCTTTACTGCTGCTATGTGACTTTGATTTGATTGTATATATTATCAAGAGAAGAGAGAACTCCTCTACAGTGTCACTTTCACTTGAAATAATCTTTATTGGAAATCCAATGTGCAGCCTTTAGACCTCCATTAGGTAAAACTGAGGGACAAACAACATGCCAGACAGATTAGAAGGATTAGCCAATTAGAAGGCACCACCAACATAAAAAATGGACATTCAGCATCCTATAATTCTACAATCTGTAACTTGTGGCTCATTTAGATGTATCTAAGCCCTGTTTCAGGGCTCTCCACGAGCATACAGAGCAGCCAGCCAGTAGGAAACAAACAGCCAGCTGTGATAGTCTGGGGGCATGGCCGCCTGGAAGAAAAAATTGGCTGTAAAAGCTCACATTTGGTGGCCTCTGACACATCCTCTTCCATCATACACACTGATTGTAATTATTGCCTGAGTTTGCCTTCCTGATTGTAAACATGGAGTGAGTTATTGTACAGGAGAATTAGGCTTCAGGTGTGTTTTAGCCCACACAGTCTGTAAACAGATATTCCTGACTGGAACCTTTGTAATTAAGAATTATTAGACCTTATGTTATCATTTATTTATTATTTTTTGACACCTTTACTGTAAAGTTTATTACGGCTACTCACATGAAGGTTAATGTATTGTTTTCTAACAAACATAACATATTCAATAAAAACAAGGTTACTTTAAGGGTAAACATGTTTTTAATTCGGTGTCTTATCTGGAGGATGTCTGTCCAGTCAATGCAGCTCTTAATATGTTTTGTCATCAGGTATTTTGCTGATATTTATCAAAACGCTGAAAACAAATCTCCGCTCTTTACTCAGCAGAATAAACTTCTCATTACGCATACACCAACCAGGTCTCACAACAATGATGTTCCTATACAACAAAACTGCCTTATCACATACGTTTTGATACAAAACTGTTTTCTCCCTAAAAAATAACATAGTAGGAAAGACAGGACCACTACTTTTGAATTAGTTTTGCTTTCACTTGCTTGTTTGCTTTCGTTTTCACTTACTATTTGGTTTTGGTTCGGAAGAATATCTGGCTTAGGGTAAAAAAAAATTTCCTTTTTTTTTACCCTACTGAACAATGCTAACTACATGTTCAATATTAGGTTAGATGGGTAGGCTTAAGCACCAAGAGTACTTGGTTTCGGAGAATGTCATGGTTTAGCTTAAAATATGATCCCTTCACAGCATATTGGAAGCTTCTTTTCTAGTCCCACTCCATATAAAATATAATGGTTTGGCTAAAAAAAGGAGCAATCGTAAAGCAATGCAATCAAAGGCAAAGATGTGTTGATTAGAAGCACTGATAAACCCCAAAGAAACAGAATCTGGGAGAAAACACGTTTCCCTCAAAATGTAATTAGGAACACAGTTTAGTTGTAAAGCGTGCAATTTCTATAAGACAATGCGGCACATTCATATATGAGGGGGAAGAACTGATACCAACTTATCATAGTCATAATGCTTACGGAGGTTAGAGCTCATAAAATGTATATGCACACAATTCAAACTTGTTGTCTAAACTATTTGATTAGAATCAAGGAGCTGGCTAGACTTAATGAGTCGGCTGCTTAGTTTGTAGATGAAAGCCCTGCTGTCTAGATGGTTTTATACATTGTTTTCATCATCTCAGTGTTTATGTATTTCAGTCGTGGGAGTCTTTGGATTCTTCTTTTTCTAATAATTTTTTTTTCTGTTTCCTATTTCTACAGTTATACGACTGCATGCAGTGACATTGTATTATTGTAACCTCATGCCTGTTTAGAGGGATACTCATTAGATAGCCAAAACATAACAGCATCACACTAAGATTTACCTTGAGACTAATATCAATACTGTCATTTTAGGCAATATGATTTTGGATAGGTTGATTGCAATTTTAATAATTTCAAGAGATAGATATAGTGGTGTAATTGCAGTTTAAGTCCATTTTTTGGTGGTGGATTTTGCCTTTTAAATGGTTAAATGCATACAGCCTGAGGGAGTGAACATCTGACAGCTCATAGCGCCTATTGTTCTCACCTGAGGAAGTGTTGCTTATATCTGTCTGGCAGGTTCTTTGTCTCACAGTTTTACCCGGTGAAGGTCTGTATCACTAATAAAAATTAATGCTAAGTGAAAGGACAGCGTGTGGGAGTTCTCTCCTCTCTTCCCTATGGATATTTCCTCTGACACATCTTTCTACAAGGAACTGCACATGTGCATGGGACTCTAAAGTCAAGATAGTTTCCATTGTGAAAATAAAAGTGTTTTCTTGTATAATAACTGAGACTGTAAAGCAATTAATTTAATTGTAGGTCACTGTCAGCTACTGTCACATATTAATAAGTGCACCACATTTACAGTTTGTGGTTATACAGTGATTATAACCAGTAACAAGAAAGTAGGACTTCATTTGCCGCAATAGCACAAGAGTATCCGTACACAGCATTCGGATCAAAATGATGTCCATTTTGAAATTCAGACAAGCCGAACACTGCAATGGTATTGTACTATCAGACATAATATTAGCTCCCCTATGATTTGTGACTGACAGCTGTACAATTCATCCTGGCTAAATGTTATGAGGCCAGGGGCTGTGAAATGGATTTTTTCTCCTTGTGATAAGGCAGGGTGCCAAGACTACCCACTGGAGAAATATCTGGAAATGCATTGAGCTCCCCATGTAAGTTGCTTTCTCGGAGGACCCATTGCTCTGTTGTAAATTGCCTGCATTTCAGCTTATGCAAATATATCTGGTAAAAAGTGGTATTTTCTTCAGAGATGCTCCTCTCATTCGTTGCCCCCCCACCCCCATC
>OMNN01000190.1:0-26177 GCA_900302755.1 Chromis chromis | reverse complement strand
GTTTTGATGTGTTTATCATTTAAAATATATATATATATATATACTAATTAACACTGACAGTCTAAATCATGAAATGCAGAAAGTGGACACAAAGAACTCATTAGGTAAGTCCAGCCTATATATCCAACATACTGTATACATGTATTTCTTAACACCAGTCACAATCTTACTTGTTAACATTAACAGCATTACACCCGGCATGGTGTCCAACATAATCCTAATGAAAAAAAAGTAATCTCCATCCCCTTCTCAATTGCTATCAACATTCACTCGATCATTTTAGCATCAAATCACCATTGCATCATACATTCTCCCATGTTGGGGGGTTGGAGATTAAAGAGACAGCTAATTGACAGGCAAGGCTGCCCAGGAAACACCAACAAGACAGATCAAACTGATGGGAAATGTTTACAAGCCTTACATCAGCACAGATAACATCTGAGGAAGGGATTTTTCTTGAAAGCTCCCATAAATCAAAAACCTACCAAAAATGTATACCATTGTGTATTTTTTAAAAACCAAATCCAAACAAAGTTATGATACAGTGGATATAAAAAAGACGTACTGTCTCCAGGATTCCACAACAATAAGACTTTAAGCTATTTCAATGCAACCAGTGTTCATGCCTTCCCTTTGTAACATTTTTCTTGTCCTATTGTTTAATCTTTGGAGTTTTACTTTTGTTATTCTGTGCTATTACTATGTAGCCAAAAAAAAAAGACAGCATCAGTATCATATTAGAAGCTATATAGTATATCTGACTGAATGCAGAACAAGAAGTCAATAAAATGCACTGTAATTCCGCGAGGATGGGAGCATTTCCCATCCAAGGGAGATGCTTTTATAGAAAGCCGTTAAGGAAGAGCAGAGTCCTCAAGTGATTTTTTGACAATTTAACTGGTTCTCCTGACACATTAAATGACTATGCTGACAACTTAACTGCACTGCCAATCAATATTTCCTATTACTCTCATTGTCAGAGAGAAAATAAAAATATAATGTTGAGGTCAACCCAGGAGTGACAAGGCATTAAGACCCTATCAGTGCTGCTTATTAATGCAGATAGTCCATCAAAAATAGAGGAGATGATGCCCATTCAAGGCTTTTCTTCAGACATACTAAATTATATCAACATATGTTAAAATTAAATGAGATATAGGTGCAAGTTTAGATAACTGACACTGAAGATTACGAATTTTTGGTATGCTGAAAGATTCTTACCACAGTGTTCCTAAGCAAAGCCAGGACGGCAAACTACACGCTGCTTTGTAAAGAAGAAAAAACAACAACGAATGATGTTAAATGCAACAATGCTGTCCAAACTAAGCTGCTGAACTCCACCCACAGCATTAAAACCCAGCAGATTCTACATCAATGTGAGGGAGAAGAAGACAATTAACCAGGGGTTTAACCTGTCAATCACGCCCTGTCAACCTATCACACTTGCACTCTCAGGTCCGCCTCCTACTTAACTCCCTCTGTGATACGCTGCTGGCAGTTTGGATGGCTTGACTGACGGCAGTCCTGATCCCGGCACTGGGAGGCGCCTGCGTGGACGCCTTGGACATGAGAGAGGGAGATTGGGGCGGACGTGTGAGGGTGATGTGAAAGGGCCCAAAGGATCGCAGGAGAGCCAGAAATTTGCTGTTCTGGCCTAATTATATGTGCAAAGGAGCATAGAGTTTCTGTAATGATGAGATGGAGGTGAGGAGAGGGCTGGAGCAGGGACAGAGAGACCCACAAAAACTACAGTTTTCTTTGCCAGGAAAATGCACAGACTTTCATTGGTACACTTGTGAGTTGAGCTGAGATTTTACACCAGCAAAGTACTGCATTTAACACAACCAATCCCATACATATGTACAGGAAAAATGAAGCAAAATATGTAAGATCAAGTTAAAATATCACAAAAATGTCATTATGTTGCAATTATCAACCATTATTCTTGCTATGATAGAGAGACATGTTAGATTAGGCGCATGTAGTCGGGAATATGGGTTGAACCCATTGGCTGTGTATACCCCATTACTTTGCTCGCTGCTTCCAACCCTTTGGATTCCATACCGTTCTGTTAACCATCAGCAATTATCTCCCTGTCAGAGCTAAAGGTAACAAATTTCCCCCCATCCAGCCAGCCGCTATCATCCTCTGGACACCAGCATCAACTGACAGCAGCTAAATCACACCAGCCAGCCAAGACTCCTGACAGACAAATGCACTACCTTGGAAAACCTGGGCCCATCACTCTAAGAGGGGAGGGGTAGAGGAAAGGAGGGGCGGGATGGAAGAGGGAGTCTATCCCTGCTGACCTTATACCCCCCCCTACCCCACCTCATGCCGCTGTAAGAGATGGACTGCCCTGTATTCTGTAAGCGCAGGGCCCCGTTCCCAAATAAGAGAATTATTAATGGAGCCTTCCTTGGTTCTGGTTTATCTTGTACCATCACACCAGGTCCCGGTTTCTCCCTTTTTACAGATGGACTCGGAGAGCTGAGGCTATGAGTTATCCACAGTGTGCCCGGCAACCACAGAACAACACTGAGGCTCCAACAACCAAACACCATAATTCTGCAAAATGGGAAACTTTTTTCACACCTGTTTAATAAACGGAGAAGAAGCAAAAAATTATATCATAAAATTAGCATAAGCATGACTTAAGCAATAGAATACAGTTATGCTTGCAGACTTTGCAGAATTTTTAAGCTGAAACAATAACTGATTAATCATTTTGCAGTGGTATTTTAATAACTAATTAATCTAATGTATTCATAGAGAAAAAAAAAAAGGTTTGCTGCTTTTCTCTGTACTGCAAACTCATTAAAATTTGGGGTTTTGCTAATGAAAACAATAGTTTGCTGAAAGACTTGGCTGGTAAGGTGTTATGGAATTGATGTAGGTGAGAAAATCTCCCATCCAGCACATAAAACCAAGAAAATAACAGCTGCAAAACAACAACAACAAAAAAAAAGAACCTCAAACAGAGGTTGACAAATGACCTGAGCAAAAATGTGGATGATCCGAGGTGTGGCGGTTTAATACATACAGATTAGTGTGATTAATGTAATGGACTGACAGGTGAGGTTAGGGCAAGGGACAAGCTGATTCCTATTCTGAATGACATGACCTTTTTTGCGAGTCAAACATATTCACCATAAAAGTCACCGGGACGTCACCGCTGCTCAGCATATCACCTTTCCCACCAATGCTGCCAATCATTTAGCTTTTTAAAAAAAAAACTATTTTTAAATTTAGCACTTTGAATTGAAACGTGTGATCCGCCTACGCTGCTGTGCAAACAAGGTAAAATAACATAGGCGAGTGTAAATCAAGTTTTCTTTGCATTACCGTAAGTGGTTCGCGGCTTTAACAGCTCTTCCCATCAGATCGCATTAGCATACTCATGCAGGTAGATTTCTGTGTGTGACACCCTGTATCAGCAGGGGTGACAGAGGAGGGGAGCTGTACCTGACAGTGACCTGTCAAGCCAGATAGGATGTGTTTAACGATAAGCTGTCTGCCTGGATCGCACACACATATACACACACAAACGGTCTAGTCCACCTCCCAGCTTAAGAAGAACTCAATGACATTTGAAAACCTCAAAGGTTAGCTGTAAGAAGCGGAGCACATGTGATCTGATCCTTGTTTTCTAAATATCAACTGTCATTACTTACACAAGCATAATTTGATTAAGTATGCGTACGATACCAAATGAGCCACAATAACATAAAACAATAATTACATACTGACATTTCATTATTTAGAAATGGTTTAGGGCTGCAACTAATGACTTCTCTCATTATTGAAATCATCTGTTCCTTGTTTTCAGATTTTTCGACTTCACCGATTAATTGTTTAGTCAATAAATGTCAGAAAATATTCCTTAACTCCTTGATCATTGGAATGGTTCCGTTGATTCATTTATCTTTTCATATTTTATTTCAGCATTGAAATGGTTTGTTATTATTATTAACAGCAGTAGCATTTAGAAGCCGTAGTAGCAGCGGTAAGACAGTGTAAGAGATGTTAAAAATGAGTCGATGGAGAAAACGCAGAGGCAAAATATTCATACAGTTGATGTGGTAAAATTCATGAATAATACAACGACTAAATCCATCAATTCATTGAGTTACCTGCAGTTACTTCTTAGCCAGGAAACTCAAAGTCAAAAAACAACGAACAACCGACTCGGAGCACAAAAGCACAGCTGGTGAAGCGGTGACAATCTCGCTCCAAAACAAGCTCAGCAGTTTAACAACAGGGGCCAAATCTGAGGTAAAGACAGGGATGCAATTGTACTGTAGAACAAGCCTACCAGGGCACACTGGTTTGACTATAGTAATTGGAGGTCCACACACACACACACTCACACACAGCAGGCCCCTAGGCAGGATCAATATTTGTTGGGATTGCACCTTGTTCCAACAATGTAAGATTTACGGCAGGCGTGGGGGATTTACACTTTGTCTTTGAAGCAACTCATCAGTGCAACCCAATTACTAACCCCAGACAGACAGTATTAACATGGGCCCTGCCGCTGCTTTATGGCCCCTCAGCCCGTCTCATTCCAGCCTCTTCAGGCGCTGCCACCATAACGGATACTACACTTAAAATGTGCTCACAGGAATGAATTCTTAGTCTTTCATTATTCCTACCTTGATTTACTTCATATCATTTCGCAGCTATAGACAAAGATAACACATTGTAAATTACCCCCATCCTGCCTGCTTGTTTCAGCACTGGGGGAGAGAGGAAAGAGTCGGGAGGGGGGAGGCAGAGGAAAAATAGAGGGGGGCAGTGGCAGCGAGAGGGGGCTCAGGTGTCAGTGCATCTGCCCCGACAGAGATGTATCTCTGTCACTGAAAATGGTTTTGCCCTTGTTAAATGTCTCGCATGGACTGAATCGTACAGTGGTCACTATGAATGCCCACACAGGGAGAATCACCACTTTAAAGCTGGGCCTGCAGGAAGAATGAAAGAATAACATTCAACAAATGAGCATAATGTGCTAAAATTATAAAAGACTGAAGAAAAAACTCATGTACTCCTGAGTGACAGTTGCATTGTAGTAACAGTAGCCGTCACAAAACTATTGTTTAGTTGAGCAGGTGTCACTCTGAGCCCTCAGGCCACTGCCAGAGACTTGCAAGTCGGGTAACACTCCTCTGGCTACTTCTGTCGCTTCTATGTGAGTTTAGGGAAGACCTTACCACTGACTGGCCCCAATCCCCCCCTTAAACACATAGTCACAGCCACAGCCACAGGGGCACAATTTCTACCAAAAGCACTTTACAGCCTGTCCATCACAGTGAACTGCATGGAAAAATGCTGCATCACACACATTCACAATACACTACATTATTGACCAACATATTGTTCCTCACTAAAATACCTTTTTTTTTTTCTTTTTACAAATGAACAAATAAATAAAACTCTTACTCAGTGTTTTTACATACTTTTAGAGCAGCCTGTTATATTGGCTTTAGGGCAGCAATGAGTGTGCAAAAATAGGTACTGTAAATTAAGAAGACTTTTAAACGTTTAAAAATAAAGATCACAAATAATCTGCAATTGCAGCCAAAAAACAATCCATTCATTATGTAAGAATCCCAATAACAACAACCACAAATGCTACCCACTCCATCTGTTCTTCAGTAGCAAGCATCTGTGTGTGGCGTCATTGAGGGAGAAACACTAATGTGGGTTGTAGGAAACCCCCCTTGTCCTCCCAGTAATTTCCTCCACCCTCCATCCTATTTCAGTGGTTGATAACTAAGAACATTAGTTTTATGCCACTTGCCAAGCTCAAATGAAAAGAGAGCTAACTTTAATGACACCGCAATTAATCGGCCCAATAGACAGACAGCTAAAAGACGAGATATTGACTTCATTAAGGATAATGTATTATGTCATTAAGTCAGTAGGGTCACCTTGTGTATCATACAAGCCGGTTAATATATTGGCATTTTCCATGAATAAGATAAATTCAGATGTGGGAGATAAAGCTGATTAGAAAATGTTTCATCCAGAGAGGCGTGGATGCCTGCTAGTCAGGGCTGCTGCTGGAGTCTAGGAGAACCTCCAGAGGGAAAGAAAAGGGATAATGTGCTACCAATCATACTTTATCAGAACCCAGATTGATTGGCTGCGGCAATTTAATCATTATTGTTTAGCTCTAATCTACAAAGAGGAACACTCCAGGCATGAATGTCTTTATAGGAGCGTGTCAGCAGCCTCATTCATTTTCCTGTGGTGTCACTGTAACACCGAAAGATTGATATTAACTGTTAGGTACTGACCTTGTAATGCATTAAAAAAACACTACAAACATTTCCACGTCACTCTTATCAAGTCATAAAATCTATGCAAACTATTTAATATCTTAAATATATCAGCAACACTTTGAGAAAGAGTATTTAGACCTAATAGTCCCATGTGTTCGTTAAAGGCACTGGACACTTTAATATCATTGTAATGAACTGGTGCATAAAAGTCCCCCTCCTGAGCTGTATCTGCTTCTTTTCCCAGAACATCTCCCTCAGGAGTATTGAGAGGTAGTGTAGTTCCACTGCTCTGTACGGCGACCTTGCTAGTTTCTTTTTTTGGGGGGGTCTGTGTGATTATTGGCAGTTTCTCATCTGGTGGAGGCTCCGCTCATTTGTCATGATTATTGCTGAGTTCTGGCCTGTCATTGGATCCAAGAGATCAATGGCTTTGGGCTCTCCCCCTGTTGTATGGGCAGGCCAAACAGCCTTTTCTTCACTAAATGAGGCTTTCGCTCTATCCATCCATCCATTCTGTCCGTACAATCTTCCTCCTCTCTATGTCTTTCTCTCCCGAGTCAGTTCATCAATTTGGTAGTCTATATATCTTTTTTTCCAATCAGTGCTGACATAGTGTCTCTCTCTCTCTCAGGTATTGAAAATACCAAGCTGTGGAGTCAGCTACCTCTTTTTTTGCTCTTTTCAATTTGACATAAACCACTCTTAATGTGAAATGCTCATCTAGCGAACAGAATTAGTATTTAGTTGATGTCAATAAAACAACTATATTATGAATTGACCTGGTAAAAGGCAGGTCTGGAATGCTTGGATGCATGTAAAAGCAGTCCGAATCAACAAGTATTTTATATATTTTATTATTACTGTTATTCATTTTCTTGCTAAGTTAGATGATAGAAATTGATACCACACATTACTGCCTGGTTGACTGATAGAGCGATGGGAAAGTTAGCTTAACTTAGCATAGGCAAACAGCAGAAAACTCTATGCATGCTTCCAGGTAATAGTCTGCAACATAAACCTGCCTAACACTGTAACTTGTCATTGTTAGCCTTTTAATGGATTTGATAAATTAGATATAATGTTGACTTTTTAGATTTAGGGACGCTGTTAGGTACATTTTGTTACTTTGGACAAGCATTTGTATATTTTATTATTACTGTTATTAATTTTCCTGCTAAGTTAGATGAGAAGATTGAAACCACATATTACTGCCTGGATGACAAATACTAACAAGCTATACAGAAAGGAGGATCTTAGCTTAGCATAGGCAACCAGCAGAGACTTTATGCACCCTTCCAAGTGATAATCTGAGACATAAACAGCCCAACACTGCAACTTGTCATTATTAGCCTTTGGTTTTTCTATGGATTCTGTAAATGAGATATAATGTTGACATCCGTGAGCTTTAGAGATGTTTTTTGGTAAATTTTGTTACTTTGGACAGAGCCAAGTTAACTGCTTCCAGTCACTAGACCGTAGCCTTATGGTTACTGGTATCCACTCTACTCATCCAACTCTGGCCAACAAAGGAAACAAACCCATCTCAAAAAAATGCACTTCCTTCGGGCAACTTAAGTAATTGAAAGTACTTTAACTTTAAAATAATAAGATTTTGAATCAGTTATTTATTTTAATTCATTTGGGAAAGTAGCTAATAAATGAAAGAAAACTGCACCAATTTGCAGGACATGCTAAAATATTATTCCAAGCCAGAAGCCCCAGTTCAATCCATTTCTCATAAATCCAACCCTTGTGCTTTAACCTGAGTCAAAGATTGCATGAATGTCACATGCCCCTGGTAATAATTTCAAACTCCGTGGAAGATTTTTAAGCAGCACTAACCAGATGAGCCTCTAATGTCCTCATTAAAATCCATACACAGTCTCTCAATCAACTGCTACTTGTGCATGCCGCATGGGCCTGACGGAGTATAAAGTTCACAAGTGAACATATCATTATATCATGATGTGTAATGATAAGTTCTCAGAATAACTTTTTTTTTTGATTATGCGTGTCAGTGGTTAGTGGCCCTTTAAATATCATGGTTTATATTTGTAAAAAAAAAAGAAGAGAGAGTGTAATTTAATGTTCAAAGAAGCTGGAGAGAACTTTAATTATGTGCCCTTAATGAGGAATAAATTATGGCAAGACTAATTGCTTATGAATGTGAAGACACAGATCATGGCTCCCGCTATAACATACAATGACAAAATGAAGAGCTGATTTTACTACATGGTACAGCTTTGTGGCCCAGTATGTATTATTATAAAATAAAGCAACCAGTTTATGTATAAATAAATGTACATCATGAATATGTCAAGAAAAACGGTGTTCATAAAATGAGGCCAAAACCATAATGCGCCACCGAGACGACGTTAGAAAAAGTGACACTGTCATTATTGAATGTTGACATGCTGCATCAATCATGCACCGTATCAGCATAATATACATGCAGCCCTATCACAGAGGCCCCGCAAAACAAAAGCAATTGCCCCAGTGTGAAAAGCCAGTGAGCATACATTCATGTCAGTAATCAACACATGGGTCTCTCAGCTTCTCCTCATGGGTCACGGAATTAAAGTGCCTTTCACACAAGGTCAAGACAGAGCAGACAAGCCTTATTAAATATGTTCCACCACTTCATGTAAATGGCAGGGGATGATCCACTACAGTAATTATCAGCTCGCCTTTGTCTTTGAACTCAAGATACCACAAAAGCGTCTTCTTTTTTTTTTTTGCATATCCCTCAGTTTGCGCATATAGTTGACGGAAAAAGAGGAATCTATGTGACTGACAATGAAGTGACAACACAGGGAGTTTAGGACAAAGCAGGAGATGTGCTATAGAGTCATACTGACTACACTTATACGCAGGAGTAGCTCTGCAGACTGTTAACAGCAGCCCAGAGCTAGTCCAGTGCCACCTGGAGAGTGAGTAGGAGAGCTGATGAGTTTTATCACCTCGCCAAAGCCTTCCTCAGGAACTTCTAATTGACGGCTGGGCCTGTTCCTCTGTCCCACACAATTTCCCGTCATGCCTCTCCCGCTGCCACGGAGCTCTCACTACTCGTACCCCGGTTCTCCACCTCCCCTCCTCCTTAAATCTATCCCTCACTCTTCCTCTCTCTACCTTTTGTTTTCAACCCGTATCCGTTCCCCATCTCTCCCGCTCCTGCCGCACCTTGGCTTGGCTGAGCAGGCCTGACAGGCGGATTCCTTTGGTTTTCGCCATATTAAAGCCACTTTCTTGCTCTGACAGCCTGCTCTCTCCTGCCACCTCATAGCTCTGGCTTCACACTTCTCTGGGCAGCCACTGCCTCTTGACAGACCACTGTCACTTCCCATCATGCTCTCTGCTGATCGCGCCTCCCTCCCTCCGCCGCTTTGACACCCCCCATACTCACCCAACCCCTCCTCGGCAAGCTTGCGCGAGCCCACTTCCATACCAGTGCAATTATTTTTTTGACAAGCCATCCATCAGCCTTAACTTTAAAAGCACTCTTCACTGATATCCATTGTTAAGCCCCCCTTTGCCGCTCCTGCCTTCTCCCTCCAGATAGAGCTTGCATGAGAGAGTATGATATCAGACATCACCAAACCTACCAAACCATGTAAATTTACTTTGTTCTCGGCTGTGTTTCCAATTTCACGTCCAATTTTTCGGTACATTATGCGTAGTTGTTGTGCCTAATACAATGTTGTCAAAACCCATTACAGTTTGCTCCCTTAGTCGCCTCTGAAAACAGGTTACAATTGGTATTCTATATGTGTAAGGCAGACACATCGGACCATCTGCAGTTGAATCTTATTAAAATTATCTGTTCAATTCTCACGTTCTTGGGTCAGAGCAATTTGCAGGCATTAGCAAAGACACATATGAAAATGTCAGCATGTCAACTAATAACAACGAAAGCAAAGGAGTGCATCGCTGTGAGTCAATAACGCTGCCTTGCTGGTGACACAAATTTGATGGTAATCTAAGAAAATGAATAAGGGGGGAAAAGCTCGGCGCAGTTTGAAAGGGAATCTTGTCCTGTGTTGAATCATTTGGCGCTCTTCCACTTGGCCTACATCTTAGCCTTGCAGTAGAAAAAAAAAGGGGGGCATGACAACAAAGTGCTCTCCCATCACTGCTGTCTGGTGCGCTCAAACAGCACACATTACATGTGCATGATGAATTGGTTACATTACGCACAGCTCAGATGACTGTTCTGTTTGTCTGACCGGCGCTTCCATTTGAACAATATGATACTGTGAGCAGATACTGAATATGGCTCCAAACGAGCAATTAATAACACTCTGTGGGTTCATGTGTCTTAAAAAAAAAAACCTGACTTTTATACAAATTCTATGTTTTCCATGCAGATATAGTAAGTACAGTTGTTGTGGTGCTGCAATAATGCAGATTAATGGCTGTAGTTTGACTTACAGAAGCAATACTATGGCAGATTTAGAATAATTAATATGCAATGTTGTTCATTTAGCAACCTATTAGGATGTTAAGCTCTTGAGGCAGATGAGGGCAAAAAAAACATTCTATGATGTCGAACACATTACAGGTTATCTACCTCGAACTAAATGAAAATAGGTTTGGCCCATATCAGCAGCGGTTCATACAGAATATTGAAGCCGGGCAAATAAGAAGAGACAAAATTGCTATAGCAGCACAATGGAGCTTGGCTGCCACGCTACAGAATCACTCAGCCAAGTGAGTTTGTAAACTTTAAGCCAATTGCATTCAAAAGCCACCCTTCAACAAAAAGGAAACACAATTAACAAGCTGATACCAGCGTGTGTCTGGCTGACTTAATGAATATCAAATTACACACAAACACTTATAAATCATCATTATCCCCCAAATTTTAATTGATCCCACAATTAAACATGACAAATGCTACCTATTGCAAGTCTTGACTTTATTCTTTCCCAATAAGGGACTATTTATCTCTCTCTTTTCCGAGTGCGTCATAGCTAATTTCACATTGCGTGTTCTGCTAATTAACAGGGACAGACAGACAATTTTAGTCCAGGGTAATTTCTTTTGTTTACAGCAGGGAGCCTTCTGTTTCGAATAATTTCCAAGGCTCTTAGGAACTCTGTTTTGCTCCTAATGGCATGTATTTGAACCTCCCCTTAAGATTTTTGGACTGACAGTTTCCTCACTGTTAATTTACTCTAATAATCATGGGAAGCATTTTAACAGTGCCTTTAATAAAAATGATTATTTCTCAAACATGCAACCTGAATACATCACTAATATAAATGTGTTTTTTCGAGAGCAACGAAGTTCAGTGAGCATACTTTTCATGTTAATATTCTGTGGCTGAAAACAATTAATTACACGTTTACAAAAGTGTGGGCGTGCGTTTGATTGTGCATGAATTTGCATGTGAAGTTTGTGCGTGTGTGTGTGTGTGTGTTTGTGTGTGTGCCTTGACATGTTTATTTGAGCTGTGTTGTGTTTACACCTTGTGCTGAGTCTAATGCAATGCAGACACCTGCCACTGTCTGTGGCCCTGACAGCTCCGGTCCCAGCAAAGTGAAGCAAGGCACCAGCATATGGTTATCAATGATCCAGATGGCTCATGCTTGTCTCCAGACTGACAACTTTGCTCCTCCATTATCAAACACTAGTAATTAACCATAATCAAGAAGGTGTTAATTAGACATAATGAAACAATTTCTGTTTGGTCAGAGCCTACTATTTGCCAATTACTTGTAATTATATGCACTAAGCACTTCAATGTAATCTCTGTCGGTGGTGGAGCAGGCAGCCAATCAAACAGCGGGGCTGTGTCTGTTTGCTAGACTGAAGAGCCTTTTGTTTTGTCGAAAAATTTGGCAGATTTAAACCTGCAGCCCTCCGATTGGCCAGCTTGTCACAGCTGCCTGAGGGGGGAACAAAAGGAGCGTCATACTTCTTGGTGACAGCGCCAGGGAAGTTTGTCATTTCCCAGGAGAGGATGGCTGTTAATCAGAGCGACCCTTGACCGCAACCCACAGGTCCCAGCGCCACCGCTGCTTGTACACACCTGGAAGCAACGCACACTTCTGGGGAAATTAAAGCTGTAAATTTGCTTAGTGGCAATCAGAGAAAAGACAGAACTTTTAAAGGAGGAGGGACAAGAAAATAAGAGGGAAACTGGGAAGAGGAAGGCAGAAAAGGACAGAAAATTTGACAAATTCTGAATGAGAAGGCAATGGACGTGCCCATCAGCTTTTGGCAGACTGACATTACACACTAAAACCAGCGTAACTAGTAACTATATGATTTTAGTCTGCTTGTACGCAAGTGGAGAATGATCACAACTGTTTTGAGAGGTGAAGAGTTTAACTAAAAAAAGAGGAAATGATGGGAAGATGAAGGGATGTATGCATGATGCATGACACTGGCAGAATATTAACAAAAAATAACACTATGAGCATGAGGTTATGAGTGTGGGCAGAACGAAGTGCGTTAGGAGCAGAACAAATCCATATTTTCAATACTGTCGCTAGTCTGATGCCTAATGTTTTGGCACTGATACAAAGACAACTTTTTCTAATACTTTAATTGGAGGAATACTGACCCTCTTGTTTTCATTTAACGAAGCAACTTGGGTAAAGTCCATCTTAAGTATAGCAGGGTCTCTAAATAATGCAATAGATACCAGTTACAATTAAAGGTCAGACAATTGTTAGAAAAACAAATGATTAAAAAGTCAAGTTTATTTAGTGTAGCATCGGTGTGCACATCAAACACAACAATCTTCATGAAGCAAAGATCAGTGGCAGCTTCATTAAAACCAAACCTGCCAATGCATGCCATAATACCACTGGCCATATAATTCAGTATCAGATAAAATTATTATTATTATTTTTTCTCCTGTTTTTAAACACAATGTCTTCTGCTGGATTAATATATGTACTTTCAAAAGCACTGTAATAATACTAATGACAATGTGCTCTATTATCATTTCAGTTCTGTCCCAGAAACACTGTTGAGGACCAAATTAGACTCAATACTGAGTGTAGTGTTACCTTTGAAAGCAGTGTGGTTTTTAAAAATTAACATGTTTCCAAGCTTAGATCACATTAAAAGATAGAATTGCAGTCAGCTGTGATTCTAAGTGATTATCTCCATTAATAAAACATTTACCTTGGAACATGAATTTTAAGTACCTAGAAAAAATGTGACGTAAGTGATAACAACCCCCATTGTGCCCTATGTTTCCTTAAACTTCCTACTTTTTTAACAAGTTTATCTCAACGACTCTAAAATCAGTTTAACAAGCTGCAGGAAACAGAGAAAGATCGTATTTAACACCACGGAACAACAAACTCCGTGTTGTAAAACTGTCCAAGCTCAACGACCGTGTTATGTGTTTTCGAACTGATCCGTACTGGCCGGGTGTCAAAATCCAAATTCCACACAAGTCCACTATCAATTTGAGTGTCACCAAAGTCGTCCTAATTAAAGAGGACCGTGGTTTTAAAGAGTTCGTTTGTGTGCGGAGTCAGTCATTTATCTAAAGAGGCATCAACAACACTGTAAATAAGTCATTTACAGTGAGCTGGTAATCACAGAGGCCATAACCCAGCACCAGCCCTCACCCATAATTACTGCGGTCCGGCGTAATCAACAGCACATCATCTGCTACGAGCTGGAAAACTACTCACACTTACCCCACCCTGCAACACAAGACTGTCTCCCATGACTAAGGACACAATATAATGTATTAATGTGTTTATTTCAGAGCTAAGGGGCCATACTTGGACTCTCAACTTAATCTAGCATGATGCTGTCAACGTCTGCACTGGCACTGATGATAGAAAGATTGATTGAGTTTGTACTGGAAGAAACAAATCCACCTATGTACGCTGTTATGAATGACTAAGTTATGTTGTTTACTTTCATATAATATTGCTCCATGATGCACAGTGAATTTGTCACTGCAGTCTTAATTTATCAGTTTTGACAGCTATCTCATGATAAAAAATAGCTATATTGTGACACTTTGACCCACTTTTATAAGTATAGCAAGAAAAACACGATAAAGCAGAGTGATCACAGTTAACCTCTTATGTCCTGCCGGTTTTGGAAAGACCATTTTTGCCTTTTTGCTCAAATGTTCAGCATTGCAAGTTGTATCTCTACAATTAAAGTCACTGAAAAAAGCTTTAAGATGTGGTTAATAATTTGGAAACAACAAGTAAGCTGGAGTTTGTGCTGAGATTTAGTTTTTCATTTCAGCTTCCTTTTCATTTAGCTGAAAACTGGTAATATCTGTCTTTGTAAAAACTGAGTGATCAAGAATAATCTACCTACTTTCCCACAAATCTCAATACACCAGAATGACGTTAATTTCAAAAGCACCACAGATAGTGTACACATTTACTTTATGGTCTCTGATCACAAATCCATCTCTTCCTGACATTTCATTTCTGCAAATTAACATCCCTAAAACTGTCTGAACCGTTGCTCGACTGTAGATTAAATAGCAATAGCAACAACAATAAGGATAGAAATGCAAGGTATATCCTTAAATTTTTCCCTTAAGCTGCTGTATAATAATTTTTACCAAGGCATCAAACCTTGAGGACACAGAGATAAATAACATGTCTTGCAACATCTGAGAAATGGAGTCAACCTGAATTCTCACTCTGGACTGAAGCCTTTCCCTGCCCCTCCTTTGTAATGACATAGAGTCATGAGGAGGAGTGGATGGAGGGTTTCTGAGGTGCTGAGGCCTGAGTTGCTTGTCAGTGGCATGACTGATCACCGAGGCCAACTCTAAAAGGATTGCTGGTGGAAATAAAGACACCAGCATGTCAGCTGTAAGCTCCTCAGAAGGACCCATCAGACAAGTGGATGCGTATTGACAGGCCCGAGACAGAAAGAGAGAGACATGGAGAGATGAAGGCAGGACAGAGAGGGAGGAAGTGTCCTGAAGTCGCTCACCTTGGCACAGGCTGCAATGTCAGCCGACCCGGTGGCCATCACTCTCCGGCCCTGTCCAGGGTATTATTTAAAGCCAAACAAATATCAGGGACTGAATGTCACCACAAGGACACCCAGGCCTCATCTCCACCAATCAGTGTCCAGGGTTTCAAATCACCCTTTCTCCTTCCCTCGCCAACAAATCCATCTTCCTCATTCCTATACCCGGCTTCACACCCCCATTCGACCCCTGACTACCACATTGAGGGGCGGCACTGTGCAACAGATTTACGATCCCCCCATTTCAGGCCAAGCACGATTTATTGACATTAGTTGTCAGCTTTCTTTTTGAGGAATTGCACGTAGAATTAATTTTAAGTACGTCTTAATGTTAAATATCCTGGAAACACTAAATTTCATGGTAGGTGATGCTCAGAGCCGCATAAGCATATATCAAGTTCTTGGGCTTCACTGAAAGACGCTTTTTTTAGACTTTAATTTAATAAGAAGCAGCTCATAACCGCTTCATCTCTGCTGTTAATTACACATCCTTTATGCTGAGGAATGATCTTGGGACACTATTTAATGCATCAAAAGTTTAAGTAATTTAATTTAATTGTTTTTATTACTTAATCATGTCCAAGGCCACATAACTTCATGGAGAACAACCTGAATAAGGTATCTTACAGTGTCATTCAGAGAAGGGGGGAAAATGTTCTGCTGTTAAATAATTCCGTCCTTCAAACTATCCAGGAAAAAAAATCTTTGTAACTATAAAAGCTCAGTGATCAGGGTATGGTGTAGAAGATATTTTATATCCTACCGCATACATGATTGCAGTTTAATTGAAAATCGCTGATCACATTTCCAATCATAGGTGAGTTTCTATAAACATATTCATCACTGGTGGGGTGAACATGCATTTTACATTTGCATCACGGATTGTGCTTTTAAAACAAAAGTTGCAAGCTTCACGCAATGAAATATAATGCAAAGCTGCTTATACATCACTGTCAGTTCTTGGGTAGCATAACTTCTCATTTTCTGTTACACAATTAATAAATACAGCATGAAAAGAAACCGTAACCTAGAATATAGAGGCAAGGAAAACATTTGCACCAGGTTTCTCGGTGCTTCTGACAACTGACTGAAAAGCAGCTCGGCCCCAAACAAGAAAACACAGTAAAATAAATCACAATCCTGGCAATAAACATGTAAATCTTGATCGATATGTGCTTGCCTTTTTCCCTTTTTCAATAACAGCTGCTGTAAAGGCCTGCTGAGCACAAGCGGCCATAAAAGTATGTAAAATAAATTAGGAGAGCATAATGAGAGGCTCCAGCAATTCCCCCATAAATATAACATAACGACCACAACTAAAATGTCAGGGAATCCAATAAATCAATTTCTCAGGGACAGGCCGGCCTTTATGTGTAGAACACACAGTCATATTTATAATTCTTTTTTCCCTTTTTTTTTTTCCGTCGGCGGATCTTATTTTTTTGGGAGAGAGAGAGAGAGGGCAGCCGGGGAGAGGGTGCAGCTCAACACAGGTCCCTCTCACATGAGGAAGGTTTAATATGTGTTCTATGTGATTCATCACCGTGACACGGACACCTGAGGCCTGGGCCCGCTCCATTTCTACAGCCTAAATGGTTTCTTGGGGACTTTTCCCTACACACATGCACACACCAACACCACCACACATACACCGAGCTGAGAGAGATCAAGGGAGGTGGGGGGGGGGAGAAACAGAGATGGGTAATGGATTGACAAAGAAGGCCTCATTTAAAAACAGAGAGCTATTTTGTTCTAGCCATGTAATAGATTGTGAGTCCGGAGTCGCCCAGTGTCACTAGTACAGGAACTAATTCACTCATGATGCAAAGAGAAATCCAAGGGAAAATGAGATGATTGAGATTACAGGTCTATTTGAGATAACCAACGCGCTAAGAGAGGAGTATTCATAGGGGTGCAAGGGTTACAGACCCATTACACCTGGTGAGAGTTACTTCACAATAAATAAGGCTATTATTTACCCTGCCGACTCTTCACTTTCCAAACGTCACACAGCGAGCATAAGTGCATCTGGCAGTTCAGTTCGGTGACATCAAAGCAAAATATCCAAGACTGTACGAAAAGCTATATCATTCTGTCCTCCTGCAGCGCCGGTCCGTTAAATTACTGACATCTTCACGCGGACATTTACAAGCAACATCACAACTTGTTGTTTGACCTTAAACAAGCCTGGGTGTTGTAAAGACAAATATAGAAGAACAGCAAACTGCATAGGAATGCAATTATTCTAATAGCATTCCCAGCAAAGGAAGTCCAGTTATAGACAACCTAATAAGGAGTGTGTGATTGATGGCGGGATCATGGAGCCTTTATAGAGGAGCATGCACACACCCTGCTCCTGTTTCCAAGAAGTAAAGCTCCACTCTAAGAAATGTGATATTTTCTAAAGACCTGGCAGGATGTCAAAGTTAACACTGTGGTAAAGACGCCAAAATCAAGGACAAAACAAACATATAGAGAACTAAGAACTGACTACGATGTATTACAAACAGTGAGTCTCTTTGAACTGAAGATTCTCTTTGAATATGTAATACATGATATTATTCTACACATACTGTTTTCATCATTTATCCAAATCCAATATGATTTTTACGGAGTTCTAATGATTTATACCCAAGATGCCCTGTTTACTGAACTGATAAAAATCTTACTTTTTATCTTTCAGAAGTGTTTGTATGAAGATAATATATGCCTGAAATTCATGTTCATATTGCTATCATACCTTATACTGCATTTCACACACGTGTATGCGCATTATGTATACTTATTACCACTACTACTGTGGGAGTTTCAAAAAAACTGCTTGATAGTGAAATGAGTCTTAAAGGTGTAGAATAGGCCAAACATGTCAAACGTCAATGATGAAGAAAAGAGGAAAAATAAAATACAGATGAATCAAATGAGTGAACCACACAGCTGCACACAAGGAGACTTCAACTCCAATGAATATCTTTGTTAACATCTGAAAACATCTAATGTGAAACATACTGTAGCATCATTTCGGTCTTTGGGATGCTGCTCAAAAATGCTGAAATAATTCTAACAAATTTCTGCAGAAACAAGAAGAGTTTCTTTCAGCCAGAGCACAAGCTGTGATTAAACTGTCAACACTTTTGGAACAATTTTTTTTTTTTGTAAAAGCTGTATTCAAGAAACATTTATCACATTTGTGAAAAAATCATGAAACAAAAGGGTTCTTCCTTGTGGACCGAGACTTGTGGACTCTAATGTAACCGTGCAAACTTTATACAGTGCAACCTTCTCCCACATTTTCAATTCTGTTCTTAAACTCTGTCCATCAGCCACAGCCTCTAGAGGTGGCTTGTTTAAGAAACAATTAGGGGGGTATACAGAGCCATTTGCAGGCAGCAGGCCTTGCTGGGCAGGCCAGCCGACTGGAGTACCTTTCACAACTGATTTATAACACTGTCGCCTTGGCAAGGCAACATAATTAATAGGAGCATGGACTTCTAATTCCAATGACTTCCACACCAAGTGGTTTTCATTTGATTTATGATGGCCGGCAACTTTGCATTTTATCAGTTCATTCAGTCATTATTTATGCTGATGACCAATTTCAATGGGTCGCTATCATCTAACTTGCCACTAATCAAAGAGAATTAGGGTTCACTGCATTATTTAGAAGCTGCTAATTTATCTTTGAACTAGGCAAGAGAAATAGTTGTGGGAGCATGCACTGCAATACACCACAGCGATCGTAAAGACACATTATGCGATCATTGCACTGTGAATGAATGTGTTCATGACCAAATGGAGCTATAGTCCAGGGCTGTTTTGTTGAGCGTTTTCTGGAACAACACCAAAGTAACAGAATCAGAGGAGCCCATATCCATGATAGAGTTTATGGCATTTGGATGCAAAAACAAGTGAGGCACTGATGCAGATCTGCTGCTCATCCATTAGGCTTGACTCGCCTACATGGTCGAGAATAAATTGGGGTGGAGTAGTGAAATAGTAAATTCACAAAATCCACCTTCTCAGCATGCACTGTAATTGCACTTCAACCGTGACATATTCCCAATTTATGAATGATGAATCTAAATCAGGCTCAATTTGGGGAATCAGAGGGCATCATGTTGACCAGCCTCAGCCCAAAGGCATAGATGGACATATCAAAGCAAGACATCTCTCACAGTGTCAATATCTGTGCTCATCATACTAACACACACCCAAACCTCAGCTAAGATGATGCACAGCATTCTTGATGACTGACCACTGACTGCGAAATTTGATATACATGAGATCAGTTAATTTATAAGTATATTTTCCTTCACTTCAAAGTCAGTTAATATAATTCAGAAGGCTTGCATAAAAAAAAACGTACCATCATGCAATTCATATCAGGTTAACTGATGCAGCTCAAGCGTGTGGGTCAAGCAACTACACAGAGGGAATACTTTCAAGTGTATGTCTTATTTATCCTTTTATTTTTATTTTAAGGAAACATATTTGCCCAACATAATATGCTAAAATCTTAGCTTTACATTTAAGCATGGTAAAATAGAACAATTACCCTATTGAATGACAATCTGTTGTATGATATGATGTGGGAATTACAGCAAACACAAAACAGCAGCTCACAAAAATGCAGGTTTCCATACTAAATGCAATAAGTATAGATTCTGCTAGTCCCTTTGAAACAAACACACCACCAAGTGCAATTTAGTGTACGGAAAATGAAAAATGCACTCTTCAAGTCTTTGACAACAGGTCCAACGCAAATGATCAGACTCTATTTGTTAGCCCATTCCCTTCCCCTGATTCCCTGAGTGATAAATTGCGTTTAGCAAACCGCAGGAGGCTAAGCATTCTTGACATGTTTTTATTGATTTGCATGAGCTTTATGCATGTAATCCTGTTTGTAGGTAAATCATGGCACGGGCAGATTCAAGTCACAGTGGGTTTGCTTTGGAGAGGGAAAATTGGAGCCTCTGCATGGGAGGTGGAATAGAGCCGGGAAGGGTGGGAAAGAGATGTGCCCGCCCGTTGGAATCTGGGAACCTCTATTAAGATTTATAGGTGTTGGGATTCTATGGACCTGAGGCATTATTCATGGTAAAGCTTCTCTGTCTGGGCCCGTTTATAAGATGAGACAAGGCTGACAAAGATGGAGGCCCCCTACAACAGAGCCAAGCTGCTTGAACATGGGGCTCAGTCACCTGACATACCCGTGGCATCAGCTGCAGCCATTCAGCATAAAGATTCAGCTAAAGATTGACACAGTATCGTACAGCACCAAGCACAATTGTCAGTTTCTATCATTGCACCTTTGCCACGTTATCAGCGTTCTCTGGAAATGAGAAAAGAAGGCTTTCAAGTCAATTTTGCATTTTAACTATGCATATATGCATTCCTCTACAGATTATAATGGTATAACCCTATGATTTTTTCTGCTGAAATATATTCCTTTGAGGACTTCATAAACATATTCTGACAAATATACTGTACTCTCAAGATCCTAACTACAGAGTCGTGTCGCGAGAATTATTTCAAACAGACAGAGCACCTCGGATCCTTGTTTAAGAAGCCATGGCGATATTCAGTTTATTCAGCAATTTCCTGAGAGTCCCACCATACTTTATTTGGTCTTATTAGATGAAAACACAAGAATCACCTTCAACTTTATTAATGGCGGTACTCGGGATGAAAGATGCTGGTGAAAATCTGCAACATCTGTTTGCTGCATTCACTTCTCAGCGGGCTCCACCTATTCCTCATGCCTAATGATGCTGATCCACTCTGCAAGTTTTACGGACAAATGTGTATTTGGCTACATTCATCATCGTGAATGAGTGTTCCTGATGAGCCATCCCCTGGCCTGTTTCACTCTTTCTACCATACGTTAACAAATGACAACTCCTGCCACATGTTTTCCATTTGGGAGATACAGAGGGAGGCAGAAAAAAAGAAAAAAAAGGGGCAGAGGGATTGTGAGGGCTAAAAGATGGGCAGCTTCAAGGGAAACGAGTCAATGATGGCTGCTCTTAAGAGAATCACCACCCGTGTGCCATCAACTAACCACAGCACCATGAAAATACATCAATTATGTAATGCCTTCAAGGAGCAGTTACAGACCTGATCCATGTCACTGCCGTGGCCTAAACCCAACTCCTTCATGAGTGACATTAGCAGCCGGCATACTTTTACAGTAGGTGGACTATAACCCAAGCAGCCAGTGAATATATTCTTGCAGAACCACATGAAAGGGCAAAAACAGAAAAATATATGGATATGGCCAAGAATGTTAACTTGGATAAACAAGTCGATGGTCGTTCAAAGTCCTGGGGAGTTGCACCCCTAATAAATCATATTCCTTTTGATGTGCAGCTGGTTACAAGTTTAGAAAGGGGGGGATGGTTCGAACAGACGTGAGTCGGGCACCAGGACACACTGCCGGCTTTTCTCAAAGCATGGGAATCCAAGTGTGGTTGTTGGGACATGTGAGAGTAGTGAATAAGTTAAAAATAAAGTCATGAGAGAAAAGAAGCTGACAGACGTCCTTGGATGCAGTTGTCATCGGTGAGAGAAAACAATGTCCGAGTAGTTCATGTACTGACAAAGTTAGATACGGGTGACTCAACCAGTGCAAATTGGTTGCAAAACATATACCTATTACTGAGGATTTGATTTAAAAAGATTAACAATGACCATGAGGTTTCTGTCTTGCATTCTGCACCTTACAGCCATAATGCATTTATGTCAACAATACTATCTAAAAACATACTTTTTGAGTTGAGCACAACTGTTCATTAAATCACACTATCCTGCATTAACTATAAGGGAGGCAGTAAGGGAGTCTATCGAAGAGACCCGAGCCTAAAAAGTCTTGCGCTTGTGCCTTTGTTGTTCTGGGGATCACGGTAAGCCAAAGAGTTCCGCTGCCATGAAGATAGATGATCTCAAAAACCAAAACATATTCAGCATGAGCCAGCCAGTAAAAGAATCCCTCACACAAACAGCTGGGGCACTTCAGCCGGACTGATGGGGATAAATCATATCTCGGAAGCCAAAACAGACGCAGCTTGATGCCGAGCCCAAGGCTAAAACTCTTGACAAACGTACAAATGTACAGTAAATGTAGACAAGCCAGTAATTGTCAGCTGTTACCACCCGTTACTCCATTCCTAAAATCTCCATCCCGTTTTCTGACTTGAGTTAGTCAACAGATGACAAATTTGTTTGATGTTGCATTTGAGTGGTCGAGCACAGTTATATACAACATATTTCATTTTGTAATATATTCAGAAAACGTTAAATATGCCCATATTTTATGGTATTTGCAGGGTCAAAGAATGGATATAGGCATGATTAGCAGTCTGCAGGGACCTTTCTGTCAAGTTTGTTTTTGTTGTTGTGTTTATCTAACTCAGTGGGACATTTTGCAACCACTCCTAAACCTCGAAACAAAGCAAAAGAAGTAGTTCATCTACTGGTTGCTGGAAGTATTTGTAGCACATTTGAAAGGTAGCACTAATGCGACATCAGACATACAATGCATCTGTCATATCACACGTTTGAATACATAATGTTAATTGCACTAATATTCAATGAGTCCTGTGCAATTCTTGTTCAAAATAAGCTTCTACTACTCTTTTCCCGGAAAGCCCAACTTATACAGCAAGTTTAAAGCCTGGAAATGAGAAAGTTTACCCTGTGTCTCCCTCTCATCTGTTCCCTTTCCCACACTATGATAGCAAAAATGGCACACACTGGTTGGTGCAATTCCCAAAATACATCAGATCCAATTAGAAGTCTCACTCTATTTAAAGCAATGATTCTGAAAATGATTACCATTGCAAAAAAAATAAAAAATTTAATAAAAGAAATAAGCAGAACATGTGCACTCAACTGACCTCCTAAAAACCCTTCTGCATCTGGAAGAAAATCCCAGGCTGCCAGTGATATGTCATCCCCACTGCGGATCTACATGTGCAGCCCCTTTATGACAGTCATTCTCATGCATAAATATTAAAATCAACTTTATGACAGCAAATTCATTAATGGTGAAACAAAACACAATCTCAAAGTAATGCACGAAGGTGGAAATGTTTATTATGGCATGTTCTGCATTATGAGCTGTGAATGATCAATCAAAGGGAGAGCATATTACTCCAATTTTCTCTGGCCCTTGTAACAACAAAGTTCATAGATACCAAATCAGTTTCAAGGGAACCCGGGGGCTACAAGTGCAAGACTGCTATATGAGACATTCATAATTTATGTGCATTTGATGTAGTGATATGTAAAAAACTTCAGAGGAATTTTAATGGGCTTGAGGCTGAGAAGGGAGAGAAAAATCTTTGAGGTGGTTGTTTGGCCCCCTTTTTTTTTTAGTGAATCACTTCTAGACCAAAGGAAAATAAAAACTTTTTGAAATCTAAATTCAGCCATTGAGCCTGTAATCATTGAGAAAAGGGGGAATTTCATCTTCTTATTTCAACGCTTTATTGATCTGCTGGCTTGGCTCTCATAAGCTCCATTACATGGCCCAAGCAGTGGCCAGCAACACTGTCCAATTCAGTCAACAAAGAAAAGCTATTTCCATTGATCAATGTCCTTCCATACGAAACAGATAGAGATTGATAACACACTACAGCAAAATCCTACAGTCAATTAGGGTTTGATGAGAAACAGAGTCTTGTGCAGGGACAACAGAAGGTGTTAATAAGCAAGAGCGAAATAAATCACCAAAACTGGAAAGTCTATCCCTTCTCTTTGAATGGAAGCATAATGTATTAATCTTTCAGACAGATGGGTTGTGTTTATGTAGGCTATTGATCACTAGTAACCTTTTATTATTGTTTTTTCCATTAGAGGCCCAGATTAAAACAGATGAGAGTTGTTTAACTTGCTTAACGCCCAGTATTACGGGGCACTCTTGCTACTCTGGAAGACCGAATGTTTACACTGATGCTCATGTAGAAGGAATCATTGCCGAGAAGGTTGAGGCTGCACATTAATTTGTCAGCCCATTAGGAAAGCCCTCTCCTGACAGTGATCTAATCTAAAAGGGTGGGAGTGTCCATGGCCACTGAGCAGCCTTATTTGAATGAAGTCAGTGCCAGGTCTTATCAAGAGCACGGAGGCAGGGGCCGGGTTAAAAGAAAAAGACAGGCGAGAAGACAAGATGGAGAAGAAATAAAGCAGACAGAGGGATGGGATGAGACAGGCACAAAATATGGAACATAAATACTTGTAAACAGACCTCTTTAAAGCCTGAACCTATAGTATTTATAATTTGTTAACTTATGATAATGATACTTCCATCTTTGCCCTTTTTATTATTATTTACACAGAAAGAATATATGTAAAAACACAGGATAAAGACAAAAGATTTAATTCCACAGTCAACCTACTGCAGTCCACTGAAAGTTTCCTGAATGTTAAACTATATAAAGTGGTTGCGTTCGTGATTTGCATGGTAAGCAATGCATCCTCAGATAACTGCACTGCCCTTCTTATTGTACTGTACAGCAGGGCCTGCAAAGTCCCACAACCAATATCCACCAAAATTGGCCCACAAAGACACGAGGGACTATGCTTCAAAAATAGGCCTTGATTGTGCCATGTGGGACAAAAAGCATCACTCAAGCTAACCATTCCTCCATCTTTCACTGATAAAATCCACTTTCCATTCATTACCCTTTATCATAAACACAAGTCTACAGGGAAGCTGGGCTTAGAAGTGGTTAAGCCTGTCCCCGGTTTCCTATTTCTAGGGAGCATTTATCTGATGATATATATTCATTTTGGTAAGTGAAAGGAGTTATTCTTTTTCCAACAGGAAGGACACTGATAGGGCATTAGGGATTTGTTTATTTCAACTCAAAGCCAGAGCATTTATCCAAGTATATATTTCGCTGCGGGCTCAGACCAAATTATGTCTCAAGGCAAGATAAATCACAAGGCACAAGTCAAAATGCCAAATGTTTTATGATCCTACACAGAGCTCTTGATGGCAGGCTACACTTTACTGAAAGCGGCACTGTGAATTTTGAGACAACAGCCTACGTGTTCCTGCTTGTTTGTGACGAGAAACTGTGATGAATGTGACAGCTGTCATATGCACGTCAGCTGTCTAGGTTTTAGACACTCAACAGAATGATGGGATTTGAAAAGAAGTTCATCTGTCTCCCTAATAAATCCATTGTCTTGTCTCCCTTGAACAAGAAATGTAGTGATGGACACATCCAACAAACAGGCTTAGTGAAATATTGTAGATGCAGAGAGCTCATTCAGTTTAAGTGAGAGTGAAAAGTGAGTTGATGTGCTTGAGTAAACAACTCAACATCACTCTAGCAAAGAATTGACAGACAGGACAGAGTGTGCAGACAATTTAGAGGATATAAATTACCTACAAACATTCTAAAACAAGTTTGGGAAGAAAAAAAAAGTTTTTTGTTGATTTTTTCTTTATTTTTTTGTCATGACAAGTCAGTGTACAGCACAAACATCAAGAACATCTTTCCTCAAATAGGCATTTTGTTTGTTCAAATGACAAGCAAAAAATATATTCCTGCATCTTGCCACATAAAGTGTTGTTGTTGTGGCCTGGTGTCTTTCACATGATCTGTCAAGAGACTGTGGCTGATCCCGTTAGAAAGGCCTTCTTACGTAAACTCCTGAACTTAGCATCCCGCTGCTGTGACCCAGGCAACAATGCCTTCTTATATGCCCAAACAGAAGCTGTTGAACAAAATTCAAGAGCTTGTGTGGAGAGGAGTTGAAGGGTCATGTAAACTTGCAGCGGACTAGAAGGCTCCGGAGTGAAAAGGGGAAGAATCCTCTTTTCAATCTCCGCATTGTTTGTTGGGAGGGATCGCTGCCATCACAAACATCAACCCAAATTTCTTTACAGGCAGGGCAAAGAGAGTG
>OMNN01000187.1:0-10637 GCA_900302755.1 Chromis chromis | reverse complement strand
AGAGAGATGTGAGGTTAGCCACTTCCCTTTTTGCTTTGCTGTTTCGAGAGGGTACTCAGTCACTCTCTCTGGTCAACAGCTGTGTGTGTGTGTGTGTGTGTGTGTGTGTGTGTGTGTGTGTGTGGGTGTGTGGTCCTCCTAAATGTAATTTTCCCTTATAATTTTCCCTTTTCTTTTAATCATATCCCGCTTCACAGGATCTGCCTTGCTCCATCAAAGCGTAACAGAAAGATGACAGGACTTTCTCCTTTTTCCTTCTCTTCTCTCTCCAACTACCTAATTACTTTCTCCTCCTCCGCCGCCTCCCTTTTTCCTTTTTCTCTGCAGTATATCTCTTTTTAGGAGGAGAAAGAAACAAAAAAATCCCTGCTATGTTTTGTCTATCTCTCCTCCCTCATACTTTGCAGACTTTCTGTGAAGTATCCCGTTTCCTCTTTCCTTTTATCTTCTTCTCGCTTTATCTCTCTTGTCTTACCATAGATTTATGATGTATTAACCTAGATTAATTGTACTCCTCTGCCTTAACCGGTTGTGATTTTCAAAAGGTACGTTTGATTAGATGAAAACTAAACTTCATGTAGCTACTTTTTATGGCCGTCTGTAGCTGTGAAAGGGAGGCTGAAGTTTTTATCAGTGTGCCATTTATAATCTTTAAAACGTGCACTTTATGCATTCAATTAAAGTATGTTCAGCAGCCTATAACTTGGTCTGACTAAATATCATTCAGTAAACACAACTAAGCAACACGTGTGCACTGAAGAGACTCAGTCTATACATTCTACATCCGGTCACAACTAAATACATGTTGCCAGGATTGTGGGTGTCCTGTATTGTGTAATCATATTAACTGTTACACTGCCTGGAGTATGTACTGTATGGCTTTTTATCTTTGTGACTGCCACCTTGAATAAGCAATGCTCTTTTTGTTTAGAAGCATTTTCCTTCTCCTTATTTGCCTCCCTCAGAACACTTAAGCCATTTCCACACCCCACACAGTTGCACTTGGATCAGCACACAGCCCACAAATCCACTTTGAGTCGCAGCAACAATGACTGTGAAAATTTTGGTCCCTCAGAGGAGGATTATAATCCACTGGCCCACAGCCAAGAATTATAAAGGGGTAAGCCAAGTCTTCATCCCGGGGGGCGCACAACGAGTTACATTTCTTGTATTACATTACAATAATAATGTGAAACTTCATCGATCCCCAGAGGCAACTGCTCTTCTCAGTCGGCCTCCTCTCCACAAGGAGTTAAGACTAACAGAGCAGAAACCCTTGAGCTTTTTTTTTAACAATGCCTTTGCAGACTGAATGCTTGGAAATGTGGTTGTATTAACTGTGGTCATCTGGGCAGTGAGTGATAACGTCCCTCCAACGTGAGCCTATTCGAGGGAGCTATGAGTAGTAGACCTGTCACAGTTATTATATATTCACCTGATAGCAATCATTTGAGCTGACTCTAAGGACTCATTTCCATTCATCTGTACAAAAGAATCTGGATAACAGAAATGTCACATTTCAATCATTATTTCCATGTCGCTGTTTGCACCCTCTTCTTCTGCTATGGTTTAATGGCACCAGCTGTCTGTCTCGAGATGATTAACTTGTGATATTCAAGTGACTGCGTCTCGTTGAGCGTCTATAGAAGTGGATTTAGTTGCAAAGTCGAACACTGTACAGGGTTCTCCCAACTTGAACATAGTAAGAGGAGAGAGAAACAATGTAGGGGGAGGACAAGTGCACAACCTTTCTAGGGGAAACCGGGGGAATGCTCCCCCGGAAGATCTTTGAAATCTGCAACCTCTGTAAGTGCATTTCCTACATTTTCAGCCCATTTAAGTGCATAAAAGGAGTACAAAAATCACTCTCTCAATCAAGGCCATTCCAAGACTTTTTTTCCTCTTCCCAAACTTCTCCAACAAGTTACAGAAAACTGCAAGACCAAAAATAAAAAGTGAAGAATTCTCCAAGTCAAAAATTAGGCAACAGTGAATATGAGAATATTCTATCCTATTATTATATAAATTATAAAAAGCAAATAGAAAACATCCCAGGTGCAGGGTTTAACCTGGTATATTTTCATCGTGCTATTTGCAATGTTGCTTTTAATTGAGCTACAGAATGTTTGTCTGTCAGATTCAGATTTCAGAGTTTAGCTTTCACACAGGGCAGGATGCTATAGGGATGTTTTGATTGTCTGTTTGGCCAGTACACCTCTATGACCAAGTGGCAGGCCAGTGACAGACTGATGGTATACGGTACCTATTCAATAGCAGGGTTAGGATTAGAGTTAGAGTAGTTTCTGTAATAACATACAGAGGACTAGTTGCTCAGTAGCTGCACTTTATTATATCTTCCAGCCGAACCAACAAATTGTAACTGTAGTTTGGAAATCTTCTTCCATGATGCCTAAGCTCGGCAAGGTGCCAGCTTAGGTCCAGTAGCCTACCAGGCTTGCAATATACTGGTGGAAACCCTGGTTATTATTTTTTGTTCATCCAGGATTCCTGCAGTTATCCTGTGCTGAGATCAGCAGTGGACTTTGTCCAGTTGCAGCATACATCCCCAAACTGTGAGAAGGTGGTTCATGATTTCACATAATCACATTGGGGAGCATCTCATATCAAGTAGTGGTACGCTTTACTCGAGTTACAAGAGTCACGCATGCAATTAAATCACCAGTTAATCAACAACTGAATGTGTTTGCAGCTAATTTAGTTGACTTGTTGCACCCCTACGATCCTGCTACATCTCACTGTCTGGATTTGATTAATTTCAGTGTTAAAAATTCTTGAAAATGGAAAAATGAATGGTATTTCAGTGCGTGAACCTTGTGCAGCTAACTTCAGTGTGAACTTAACTCCTGTGGGATGTTAATAAACACCATTCCTGCATTTTTCTGTAATTGGTTCTGTGTAAAAACAACTTTCCACCAGACTTTTCCTTCTCAGCTACTATTACAACTGCACACCTGCAGTCATTCAACTCAGGGTTGTTTTCTGCCTCTTTTTCTCTCTGTCTCTCTCATCCAGTTAACTTTCCACCACAGTCAGCTAGTTCACTTTAGTGTGTGGTGGCTGGTGCTCAGAAGGAAACCCCACCCAGACCTCATAATATATACGCACACAATAACTGCAGCAACTGCCAAACACACGCTTAGATCATTTGGGCTTAAAACGAATGTGAGGACAAACAGGAAAGTTTTTTTTTTCTGTCATTGTTTGAATTAGTTGTTGCGTGAAAATCTGAATGCATGTTTTTCATTCTGCCACACACAGTACCAAGGTCAGGCTGTTCACACCTCTGCATTAGCAGAGCAGCAGGTGGTCATACAGGCTGGCATCACTGTTCACACCAGGATATGGAACCTATTAGTCCCACACTGAGACTGGCTTGTGGCTCCACATCATGCAAACACTAAAACACACAATTTCATTCACCTAACTCTTTCCAACACCTGTTTGTTTGGCAGTCTAAATCCATATAAATGTCTCTTCATCCTTGTTTATCAAAAGAGATCTAAAAATCTAGTGCTGCCAGACAGACATGATAAAAACACAAAGGGTGCAGTGTCAGACGAATTCCCTGCAGTTGCAGTTTGCGGATACATATTTTGGCAGCCAAAAAAAAGCCCGTTTTAGTTACCTCTCTCTGGCTCTGGCTTTCTTATTACTGTGCACGGAACAATACATGGTTGATAGAGGGAATGCCAAGAGAGTAAGCAGAGATAGGAGTAAAACTAAGAATGATTCACAGCTATTAAACGCCCAGAGAGTGTTGTTACACCCTCTCCTCTCCGTTCTCTGCCTGCCTACCTCCGTCTGCCTGCGTCAATTATATCCCTCCACTGCCTTCAGCACCATCAGGGTTGGAAGAGTGCATTACTATATTAGAAAGCAAGAAGTATTGTGAGAGTGCTGTGGTGGAAAATTGAAGGCAATGTCACCATGCTGAGGTGCTCTGAGGTTTGCTATATTAGTTCCCTATATTTGATTCAATACATGTAAACATTCAACCGCAACAGTTATCTGAGTGCTTTTACTGCAAAATGATACAACCCGCTAGGATTGTCTTATCTCCGCAACACAGTAATTAAACTTTCTAATTTATGTTTTACTCGCCTAAGGTTAGTCTTCACGAGCGCCAACATTAGCCCAAACTTGTGAATTGTATCATAAAAACATCAGCTAATCTCCCACACTGTGTCTGCCTTCCAGGTATCACTTTGTACATTTATTTTTTCCCGTTTTATCACTTCTGTAATGACACACTACTTCTTCTTGCTCCCATTTCTCACAGATTTACTTTCTATACTACCTATTTTAGCTTTCTTCTCTTTGACATTCACTGTTTCTCTAACCACCTGTTGGTAAGAGGACAAAATTGCTGCTCCTTCTGCTGTTTCTCTTTCTGTCTCCTTATCTTCTTCTGAGCATATACATATAGATTTTATCGCTCTCATTTCGGCTTTCAAGCCACTTCCTACCTCTTCCCTTCTCTTTTGAGAGGTTTGTTATTTGCTATCACCTCTGCAATCTCTCATCTGCTCTCATCTCCTCTCTACTGCCTCTATTACAGATCTGCTCTGCCGCCCATCATCCTCCCTCCTGTCTTCTTCCATATAAATTGTCCTTTTTGGTTTGAGGATTGAAGTGTGTGGGAGTCATGATAAGAGCGATTTTGTTTATTTCCTGTAACATTTTACAGCTATGATTGTTTTATTCAAAACTGTAGTGATTAGCTGTTGTAATAGCTTGTTCCTAAAAAACAATGTCCTTCCGAGGAACTCGAGTGGCTGCTATTTTTCATCATCTTTTCTGGTTTCCTCTCCTTCTCTGTAACCCTCTCCTCTCTTATGTGCCTCCACGAATCTGCAGAGCACTTCTTACGCTCTGTCCTCTTGTCTTTTTCAAGTGCTTCAAAGAAGTCATCCTCTCCGGGTCTCTGTGTCCTCCTCTTCCATCTGAAAATCGTCTGTTTTCAGATTCTGCTTGAAACCAGGCAGTTGATCTTTTGCCATTGCTTTGCTTCTTTCCGTCTGTTGCCCATGCTCACCGTAGCATAGCAGATTTGAAAAACAAGACTAAAGTTAGAGTTTTCTATGTGAATCGCATAATATCTTGTGTTCTCAGAGGTGTTTAGCATGTTTACTATTCAAATAGTGTCCAATAGGGTTGGGTTCTATTTTGTATCTCGCTCCCAGATTTGCTAAACTCAAATTTCTTACCAAGCCTCATAGCTCTACTTTTTTCTACAAATGATGCAAATACTGTGACCAAACGTCTCATTTAAAGCCAGCAAATTGCCGAAGTCATATTTTAAGGTTTTCAGAAAAGCCATCTTTGTATGTAGCGCCAAAAATGCCTAAGTGAAAGAGATGACTTTGGCAGATAGTCGTTTTGGAAAGTAACAAGCATTCTGATAGGCTGAGGACATAGGCAGTAATGCATGGCCAATCAGCAGTGTTAGGAGAGTAGTGTTAGGAAGATATCATAATTTGGCTAAAATATGACTTATGCTATGAGGCTAACGAGTCAGCTACTTCCATACCCCAAACAGTTTCTGAACGGCTGTTGCTCCTGTCACATTTTTACTCACTGTGGGCTCATTTTCCACTACGATATAAAGTCTGACAGCTTTATGGAAACAGCACAACCATGGCTAGAAGTAAAAAGAAGTCAAAAATGTAATTTGTGGATTGTAACAAAGTTATAATGCCACAAATAGCACTTGACTTTAATTCCTTTGATTATTTACTTTACCGAACGAAAATCGTCTCCTGTCCGTTCTGTGCAAACACAGCCTGCCGTTCAACCCAGTTCAGTCGAAAAGTCCCAGTCAGTTGGTTGGTTGCAGCTGAGCGACAAACGGTTTCACATTTGGGCTGACGAGCTCAGAAAGTTTTGTCTTTTACTGTATCTTATTGGTGTAATTTGTGTATATTTGGCAAGTTTTTAAACATGACATGCAGAGTAAACTGAGCCTATATTTAGTAATTTTTCCTGATGGAACCACATGCCACTCATGAGTAGTTCCAGGACGGTTGAAAAGTAGAAAATCCAATGATTCTTCCTGTTTTTACCGTTTCTGGCCATATTAAATTATGTGATTTGGACAATTTGTAAAACTTTCAATCCCACCAGCGGATTCAGAAGATTAATGTTAATTCCTTACCAGCTGTTCTGAAACTTTTGTCTGTTGGGTCATGTGCTCTCTCCAAGCTGCTGAATCTACACTGCCAAAGATTGTTAGTGAATAGATACATTACTGTGTAAGATCACTCTGCCACCACTCCGCTTATCTGGGGTGGGGTCGCGAAGGCAGCAGACGTTCCAGACGTCCCTCCTCCCCGAGCAGCACTTTCCAGCTCTTCCTGGGGGATCCCGAGGTGTTCCTAGGCCAGACGAGATACATAATCCCTCCAGCGGGTTCTGGGTCTGCCCTGGGGTCTCCTCCCAGGCGGACGTGCTCGGAATACCTCCAAAGGAAGTCTCCCCGGAGGCATCCAGATCAGATGTCCAAACCACCTCAACTGGCTCCTTTCAACGCGAAGGAGCAGCGGCTCAACTCGGAGCTCCCTCCGGATGTCCGAGCTTCTCACCCTATCTCTAAGGCTGAGCCCAGCCACCCTGCAGAGGAAGCTCATTTCGGCCGCTTGTACCCGCAATCTCGTTCTTTCGGTCACTACCCAGAGCTCATAACCATAGGTGAGGGTTGGAACGTATATGGACTGGTAAATTGAGAGCTGAGCCGGTACAACGCCCACATTACCGCTGACGCCACACCAAGCCGCCTGTCCATCTCACACTAGTTTATCAGAGTGCTGACTGTTTTCTTGAGGGATGATCAGCTGACTGTGGCACATAAAATACAGGAGATTCTCACAGTCAAACTTTTTATGCTTAAGTCTTGAACACTAACCAATCTAAATGCAGTGTGAATTAACATTCTGCTGCTGTATCTTAACCCATTCGCAGTCATTGCTTGAAAGCGCAAAGCCTCAAAATGTAAACCATGATGAACTATTTTAGGATCACAATAGTAGCAGCAATACTTTCTGACTTCGTAATAATAGTAGATTCTCTGTCTTCTACAGGGACACAGACTTGTTAAACACTAAGTGCTGCACAATGTTTTTACAAGAGACCAACAAACTAAGTAATTTTTTCATAAAGAATAGTGCATTTAAGGGGTTAATTAATCAATATCACATCATCAGCAGTATCAATCAACAGCTGTAGTTTTTCTGGCTTCTCACCCAGCAGATGTTTAGAAATCTAAACAGAATCTTTTGAGTTGTGGTTATGAATTTATTTATGCTTGAATGATGAAAGCTAAACAAAAAGAGATTTGATATGGGATTTGTTTTTCTCATCTTTCCTGACCAGAGGGATTAGTGGAAGCCAATATGACATTTTCACGGCACAAATGGAAATATAAAAAAATATATACCATTAGTGTTGAAACATTTTTTCCTGTTACATCTTGCACTGAATGCCGAAACATACCTAATGAGCCATCAAATCCGAATCGTCCCATTATTCAACCTTCACTGAATAATTTCTCGTTCTTGCTCTCCCCCTTTTTTTTTTAATCTCGTTTTGTTCTTCCTCCTCTAAGATGACATCCGGATAACAGGCCGGTTCTTTCCCTTCGTCCTCTTGTCCTTTTCAAGTGTCAGTCTGCTTTAATTGTCCCTGCGACCCTGTGAGGCTTTTACAGAAGTGGCTGGAAGGCAATTAGGTCACACAGCCGCTGGTTTGTTGAGGACTCGTGTTTCCGACCCGATGATCAATGTTCTATTTGTCACGGTCTCAAACTACATCAATGAGCTATTCATCATTACTGTTCACGCAGACAGGCTGACAGACGAGGACATGCAGTGTGATGTCAGTGTCACTCTGTAAATGAAATGTGGTTGTCAGAGGGGAAATTCCACAGACAGACATTCGTCAACGCTTCCTTCATGTTTATGCACACTTTATGAAGTTTGTGTCAGACTGATTGCAGCTTTGTTTTATCTACACATAAATTTGACACATGGGTGCAAAGCATAAACGTATTTGTCTGTTACATAAGCAGAGTTACCTGGTGAATGAAGAGATAATATAGAATAGTACTTTCATTACATTATTATGGTTTATTTGAACTGAAATCAGCAGTTTGGAGCCTAGAAGAAGAACATGAAGCTCAGGAGACAGAGTGCAAAGAGTTTATTGTCGGTTTAGGAGGAGATGGATGTTTATGTTGATAATGATGGCTGGACTAGCTTAGAGAGGTGAAGCAGGCGATGGTGAACGCTGGCAGAAGGTGGTGTGGCTGGCAGAGAGTGAGCGGATGATGCTAAGCTGGTAGATAGGCTGGTGAGGGAGATCAGAGTTAGTCAGCAGGCAAATACACTAGAAACTAACGCAGTAATTAGTCCGTTAGTGAGCACACATAGGTTACTGAACGCTCTGGTGAGGACTGGATGAAAACATCATTGTAGATACACTGCTAAGGTTGATGAGGTGATGATAAGCAGCTGCCAACAGCTCAGAGGGGTATTGCACAAAAGTAGGATAAATACATCCAGGATAAACGAAAAGACGCGGCTTGACTAAGCCTGATCCTCGCTTTCTTGGATTAATTGGTTGCACGTTTGCCGATCCAGGATAAAGAGACGCGGCTTAGCCAAGCCAGGTGTGAATGTTTGGGATAAGAGCGCGTCCACGGCATTCTGAAGAAGACCACGAAACCGATCACAGAATCACCGATGGATCGCGGATCACGGACGCGCGTCTTCCTTTACACATGCGGAACAAGAGCTGCTTCTTCAGCAATACGAAGAAATGAAAGCCAGAATACGTAAAAAACGTAACACCAGCGCTAAAAAGGAGAGGGGAAAAGCCTGGAGACAATAGCGGACCGACTTAATATGTAAGTAGGAGACATGTAGAATTAATAAAAATGTACTCCACAGGAACTGTCATAATTACAGTTAAAGGATGAGCTGATGACTTTTCAAGTCCAATAATCAAGTTTTTGCTTTAATGTGGCCCATAGAAGTGCATGTTACTGAGGTTATGTAAAGTATAAATAAGTTCAAAGAAATTATCTACTCTGTGTCATCTACTGAATCCATCCCATGTTGTGTTCTGTTTCATCCATCATCCTTCAGAAAGAACAAACTTGTCTGGCCAGAAAAGGACCTGGCAACAGGTAAATATTCTGCAGTCTGGTAAGTTACTTTATTGTAGCCTAAATAGCAATTATCAGATGAATGGATAGATTTGTTGTCTGCTGACAGTTAATTTCTTTGATTTTAGCAGTTAAGAAAAAAGCCCACTGCACCAGCACAGGGGGTGGCCCACCACCCAGGACCTGACCCCAGCAGAGCAGCTGGCCATCGATTTGAATAAAGGGAGGCCAGTGATGGAGGGGATCCAGGGAGATACCGTGATGGACTCAGTCCTTGCTGCTGATAGTTGCAGCTTCTTACAAGCTGCCTACGTTGCACTTCCACTACAGATTAAACACATTTCACAATATTATACTTTCTGACTTTGAATCTGCTTGCAGTGTCTGGGGACAGAGTTGTGCTTTAGGAGCCACCAGAAGACGATCCAGTTAGTATTGTACATTTTATTGCAATTATAGGCTTGGCATGTCCTTTCAATACGAGTTCTCTTGATTCATGTATGTATATGCAAGGGGAAGAACATCCACAGCTGTGGAGTGAACCTCTGCAGATGAGGAGATGCTGTCTCTGTACTCCAGAAGGCTTGAGGTATCATGTCAAATGTGTGGAGATGTGCTACTTATTTAGCCCAAAATGAATAGGAAGTTAGTGATGTGGTGCTAATAAAAATGTGTTGACCATTGTGAGTATATGCTGAAGTAAATCTATGTGATGAACAAATCCTGTTGTGTTAACTGGCATTCCTTCTACAGAATTCTTTACTCCAGACCCAAAGCTGAAAAACAACGATGATAAAATAAACTTGAAAACTGACTAGAAAATAATGGTGTCCTCTTTTCTTTTATGATGAATGTGGGGCATACGATTGATTTGGAGAGGTGGAATGTAGAAATTTGACTATACAGTGCACTACCAATGCGAGACAAAATGCACTTGCACAGCGAAAAGTACCACACATAATCAGACCATTTATTGTCAAAAATCAGAATTCAGCACTTAAGCCTTGGGGGAAAAAAATGTCAATATAGTAGCCTTTGTCTCCTAGCAGCACTCCAGAGAATTCACCTAATAATAAAATGCATACTGTTCTTAAACAGTATAGTAAAACACTCCAAATATCCAGGGTACTTACAAATATAATGTGTGGCTTACCTTGTGAGAGTGTCCTGTGAATTGGACTAGCCCTTAAGACTCTGAGAGTCGTGGACTTGCGTATTTAACAGTTAAAACAAAATTATCTTCTGTCAGTTCCATTGTAGTTCAAATGTTTAAGTGGTGATATATAATTATTTGTCCCTTTTTCTCCTCTTTCATCATCATGTAGAATTTCTTTTAAATATCTGTATTGTATTGTATCTATTGAGTAAGGTCAGATTTGTTTGTATCTTTTTGAACCTTTCAGTGTTGGTGTTGTATTAATAAGGAAAGCATTTCAAATAAACCGTCTGGTTTCTT
>OMNN01000186.1:0-12854 GCA_900302755.1 Chromis chromis | reverse complement strand
CACATGCACATGGAAGTGTAAACACACATGCTTGCACACCCATGGGTGTGCAAGCATGTGTGTTTACACTTCCATGTGCATGTGTGTGTTGGGCGAAAGCCTCTAAGCTGGCTCCAGCCGAAATCCTCACGTGCAGCTCACATCTAATCAAGGCCTGTGTGTGTTTGTGCGTGAGCTGTGTTAATGTGGGTGGCAGATCCCACGACGTCATGCTTTCGTCCTTGATCTGCTTAAAGCGGCGTAAACACCCGAATCACATGACGGCTGACCTCTGACCTCTGCTGCGTCCAGGAGGGAAAAAAAGACATAAGCTCATGACAGCTGACGGTGAGAGTCGGACAAGAGAAGAAAGAAAGATCAGAGTAAATGATGGTGGTAGGGACATGGCCCGAGCTGACAGTTACCATATTAATGATCTTCCAAAGTGGACGCCGCCTGTCGAGTGACCAATAATGGGCTGCTGGAATCGACCGCGGCGGGCCGGAGAGAGATCATAAAGTTTCTGGGTTAATTCATAACGAGTCGAGGAACCCTGCAGCGCTCATGAGCGATGACGGAAGCAAAAAAACGTGCTTTAATTCTCTGCTAAAACAAATTCACGGTCATGTTCCTGATCATTCTGTTAGCCGCTAAGCTTTCAGGCCACCTGCTACATATAATGTGCTGTTGAACATCCCAGCCAGACATGAGCTGCACCTACCATGTTTAAAATCAGACTCATTACTTCACATGAAATCACACAACACATCCTCTGAAAACAGGCTGTGCGTAGCCTGTGATGGATACAGCTGCCAGGCAATATGATTCTGTCCTTGGTGGTCCCCGAGCCGATCTCCCATATGGCGTTTTTTGGTTCTAATATCTTTTCTAATGTCTGTTCGGAGCCTAAATCATCTTCCCGAGCAGCCATTAGTCTCCACCTCGACACTGACTCGCAGAAATGATGGTTTTCATTCACCTGCGCTTGGAGGAGGGTCGGGGCGGCGAGAAGTCAGAAGAAGAGGAACGAGAATGTAAGAATGTGTTGTTACAGGTGTTTAAGCTAACTGGAGTTTCTTTTTTTTCCTGGGGTGGGGTTATGATTTGTGTTTGTGTGCAACACTTATGAGGTGCACAGCAGCAGATGGCATATGTTCTCCTCTGTGAGCTTCCCCTGCTCGCTGTGTCAAACAAACACAGCCATGTTTCCGTCACTTCAGAGGACACTACATTGACATATTTCACTCACCATAACACACCCTAACCTTAACCTGGAACCAAATCTTCACCATTAGACTTACTTTTATTAATTTACATCATGGGAACTTGTTTTTCGCCCCTAAAAAGGAGGCAGGTCTCCCCGATATGACCGTGTAAACAGGTTTGTCCCCATAACATTAGTAATAGAGGTGCACACGCATGCATCTCGCTAACACATACACATGCAGCGTCTCCGATTATCCCCCTTGAAGGCTCATCTGCTCAGGATATTGCCTTGGAACAGAACAGGAGCTGAAAATATTGGAGCAGCTTTGCTGTTTGCAGTTATGGGTTCCATGTGTGAAAACACAAATATGTTGGGAAATGTGTTGCTTCCAGCTGACCGGCTTCCTTAAAAGAAGTTTACTGATATAGTCCAGGACGAGAAAGGCCTGACGAGGTATTCTAAATGTGTCTAAATGTGTCTGTGAACATAGTAAATGATGTCGTAGATTCATGTTGTTTGGTCAAAAGCGAGTTTTACAGCCTTTTCTCACGATGAGCCTTGAAAACTGCAAATTCACAGGCACAAATCTACAGTAAGCTTGCATATAATAATATTAATAATCTAACCTTTATTGATCCCCTTGGGGAAATTCCTTCTCTGCATTGACCCATCCTGTTCCAAGTTAACCTTAACTATACATACTAGGAGCAGTGGGCTGCCGCGGTGCAGCGCCCGGGGAGCAGTCAGGGGTTAAGGGCCTTGCTCAAGGGCCCACAGTGGTGGTGACTGGGACAAGAGGTCGCTCTCACTTTCCCACCTCAACCTCTTGCCAGTCCGGGGACTCAAACCCACCGGTTACAAGTTCACTTCACAAACCACTAGGCCACCACTGCCCCCAAAACGTCATAGTTTAGTATGTCTATGGACACAACCACAGATCTCCCGTACCAAGGTCAGGGATGTTAGTCACTGAGCTATACAGCTGTCATTGACCTGAATCTATTGATCCACTCCAGACTGTACAGAACTCAGATGCCTGGCTTTTCACCAATATGTTTTATTTCTCCCAGCTTCAGTCTTCATTTTTAGTTAAAAAAAATTAATGCAGGACAAATGAAAAGGGACTTATTCTCTGACAAAGTTTTACTGTGTGCTTTTTATAATTTAAAAAAGAATTAGGACTTAGGAATACTTAGGAAAAAAGGTTTGAGCACTGAAGCTCTGAAACTGAAACGAAATTTCTGATCGACAGTTCAGATGATGCTCGGACTGTATTTATGAACACAACCAAAGCTAAACAATCACCTGGTTACTTTTAATCACTAACCCATGTTTGCATAATATAGTTAATTTATTTAACTCTGTGTATTGGCCCTTATACATAATGAGAGACAAACTATGAGCTAGACAGTCAAACTGTGCATTTTTCTGCCTGTATGTAATAAACTTTCCAAATATTGTGTTTCTGCTTTTACCAGAAAAAAACAGTTGATGCTCTTGTGACAACTAGCATTATCGGTATCAAGTGTAGTGACTCATTATCAATACTAAGGTTTTTAATGATTTAGCTGTGAGGGCTTCATCTTTTTAGAGGATTCAGTCCCCAGTCCATTTTGTAAATACACGGTGCTCCCGTTGCAACCAGTTAAAAAAATACAGTGGCCTCAGGAAAGAACAGTTTGGAGGACATGCGCTCTAATTGTACAGAGTGTTTCCTTCTTACTGGCTTTGGACGAGGCAGAGTCAGTGGGTGAAATATCAGGAGAGTCTTCCCACTGCAGGCGGCTCATTAAGGTTTGTCCATCTGGAATGTCGAAGCCGTCGTTCTCCACCACAGGATCAGCGTCAGGCAGCGTCGGCCTGTTAAACCCAGACACAGTAACACAACAGTTTAACCACACAAAGATACAAATGTCTGCATGTTTCTGATGCCAGTCTCAGACTCAGTTAAACGGGCAGTAAGACGTTTATCAGCTGTACAGCATTAAATTACCACAGTGGATTTGCAGTCGTCAAACGGAGTCACTTATCTGTTCACTGCAGCGCTTCAGTTATCAGGAGTTGAAGGTTGTGGCATTTTAAAATCACAATCTGACAGTTTTCAACGAAGGTTTTTCACTCAGTCAGTTCTCAAGACACTGACTGCGACTCAAGCAATGGTTGCTTGAGTCGCACAGTAAAATATTACCTCTTTACTTTCTGGTGGATCTTGGAAAAAAGAAGAATTATTTATATCTAGACTGGAATTAGTCATTTAATCAGTCACTAAATCAACACAAAATTCTTTCAACTAACAGTATTTTGATAATACATTAATTCACAAATTTTACTGAGCAAAAATGAAAGAAGGTTCTCCAGTTACAGTTACAAACATGGGAATTTGCTACTTATCTTTCTTTTATATAAAAGATATAAAATGTATTTTGGACAGTTGTTTAGATAAACCAAGACATTTAAAGATTTTACTAAGAGCTCTGGACAATTTCACACTACTTTCTGTAATTTTGCAGACAAAACTGTTTATCGATTAGTTAAGAAAACAATATTTGGTAAAGTAATTCTATGATAATAACTTGACTATGAAAGTGTAACTTTACTGTTATCAAATGCAGATAGACTGGAGGTGTATGGGATGTGTTAAGTATTAGCATTTTGCACAGTGATGTTATTTTGTAATGGTTAGAAATTAATTTTGGCCAGCTAAAAACAGGCATAATGATGTTTGATTTTTCTATTTTTCTTTTTTTAATGGTTCGTAGAAGTGCATACCGGCAACATCTGAGTACCAACAACTGATCAATTATACTCCAACAAATTCATTACACCCCTGTGAAGTCAATAACAATTTGTCACCATTTTTGTGATGAACCACATTCCTGTTCATTTTTTATACATCTGTCTGTGAAATCCACCATAAAACTATCTAAAAGTATGAATAAATACCAACAAACATTTTACAAAGCTTTAAATTCAGTGTGAGATTTGTGGTCTAAAGTAACATGCATGTTAAACTGTGCAGCTACAACCACAGATTTGGGACACCTGTACATCACATGCAGACTGACACAAGTGTTTCTCACAGGACCAGAAAAAAACCTTTTGTGGTATTAGGATGTGATGAAAGGTCACAGAATACTGCGGGCCCCTTCGACTACATCATATATATATCTGTTAAAGGACAACTCTGGTTTATTCAGTCTGCCGTATATTCCATTAATGTGGCTACTTTGGCTTTAAAGGTCAAGCTAGCTTTGCACTTTGTTGCATAGATTTTGGGGAGACAACATTTTGTGGTCAGCATGAGCACCCTGAAAGCAGATTTTACATAAATGGTTCTAAATGTTTGTTTCTGAGTTCGACAGAAGGATATTAGCCACCTGTAACTGTACCAGAGAGATGGTGTTGATGAGGTGAGGTGAACAAAAGTTTTAAATGATTTCTGTACAAATCAGCTCTTTTTTGATTTTTTGGAAAGCTTCAGGGAGCTCAAGGTAACTGGCCTACTAAACACTGTTTGCAAGCTCTTCATTTTCTTGAATGTCTTCCACTGAAGCCACATTAACAGGAAATAAATAAACCAGAACTCTCCTTTAACACCTGTTTTACCGGCCCCTGTTGCAGAGTATTCACAACACTGACCAGCAGCACTGTTCCTGAAACCATCGAACTGTATCAGCAAACACCTGCACCATGAGGGCAACAACACTAACACTGTTATAAGGACGGGGCAGACTCACGCGGACGGCCCCAGGAGGAACACCCTGACGGCCCTCCTCTGTTCGTCCGTGTGCTGGGGGCATCGCTGAGACCTGGTGGGACACAAGGTGGCATTATACATCCCTGACTGACAGCCAGAACCCACCACACAGAGGTGGGACGGACTGCTGGGACACAGTCAGTGACCAACAGGCTGTTAAAAGTTATGTAAAATTAGAGGTTGGTCAGTGACGGGGCCCTCCCTGGTAAAATATCGTTAATAGTTTTTAAGATCTTTGCAGAATTTGGTGTTTCAATTTGGGGAAGAACAGTCAATCACTGATCCACAATAAGGAAATAGAAATATGAGTTGCCACTTGTGTTCCCATGAGTTAGTCCCAACATACATGATCATTTTCAGAAACACAGAAACTGATCATGTTTACAGATTTCACTTTCAGTTTTAGACATTTAGTTTTCATGAGTTTCACACAACTATGGGACATGAAGACACTGACCTCAGAATTTGGATTAAATCACTTGGTGACACCAACGCTAGGCCAGGTCTAACAGTACCTGAAACTATGCTGCAAATGTGAGCTACAGAGAAGCACCTAACTGTCATGTCAAGGTGGAAAGCTTTAACCAGTAATTCATGTCAGAGGTATATGGAGTATTTACCTGGTACACATCTTCTTGGTGTGCTCTGAGATCACCCCACATTGCTGTAGAAATAAAAAAAAAAATTAATAAAAATAAGAGAACACTAAAAATGATCTTAACCTTCTAAAAACCCACCAGCAGGTTTAAAAGGCCTGTTATTTGTTTTCAATTAAAAGTTGCTCACCGTTGTTAAAAGGGATCTGACTTCATCAGGGCCTAAACTTTCATAACTGATGCCGGTATTAAAGTTGTACTGAAAGGAAAGACACAAAAAGAACTATAAACATACTGTGCACGGCACAATGTAGTACAATAGATGGTTTACAATACTTTATGGTTTTGTAGTCAATGTAAAAAAAAAGGAAGATTTGTCACCTTGTACGGTTCTGAAGTGACGCTAGTCCCAAGATCACCTGCAAAATAAAAGATCTGTTGATCCTCTTTATTAAATACAATAGACTGTAAAACATCTTCATCAATAGAAACATTTCAAGTCACAAGCAATAGATTTGGAAACTAGTTTTCAGCTACACAGCACATAAATCACTATAAGACAGATGCTCTAACTGCTAATCTTGCTGTCTATGCTTCACTGTGGTTGTTATTCTGTATTAGCAGGTGTCCGTGTGTATCCTAATTCACTGTGACTGATAAAACTGCATAAACAGAACACCCTGATCGGCAACAAAACAGGCCTAAACAAGATGATGAAAATCTGCGATACCATTATTTAATGATGCAAAGACGACATGGTTTTCAGTGAATAAACAAATATTGAAGAACATTAGAGACAGAGTTCCTCTTTCTGCTTTAATAGCTACAGTGCTAACACAGACCCCGTGTAAATGATGTAATTTCCCTTATTCATTGCATTCAGGCAGTGTTTTGTGACTGTGCTTATTGTGTATGTTCATACTCCGTTGATAATCCGATTAATTGGTCAGCATTACAGCACAATAACATGGCTCTAAGACTGCTGAAGTCTTATTCAATCAACAGCATGAACCAAAGCCTCTTCACTAAACTACAAACTGAACAGCTGATTGACTCACCATTTTTGTGTTTCAGGGATTTGGATCTTCTTGGGGAATTCTGATTCTGCACAAAGAAAAATGCTTAGGTTAAAATCACTTCATTATACACATGAAAACATACACATCTAATCTAATACTGTGTGCAAAGGAGTACAGAAATTAAAATACCTTATCTGACTTTCTCTTCTTTGCTGCAAAAAAAAAGACAGAAGTTTGTTTATCATGTGAAAGCAACATGGAGCTTCCCTTAATTCGTTTTACAGAATCTGGTGCAAACAGTTATAAAATGAGACGTGCAGAACAAAGTGATTTTAATATAACAATTTTAAGCAGCAGCTTGTGTACGTTTTCTGATGGAGCTGTGCAGCAAAGATGAGTAGTTCAAGGACCATCAGAAAGTTGAAAATTCGACAATTCTTTCTGTTTTTACAATATCTGGCTCTGATAAATGGAGTCATTTTGGGGATATCATTTTGAAATGATAACATGCCTTTCACACCAGTCAGCACAGCAGGTTTTGTACAATGATTTCTAAATGCTCACCTTTCTTTTCTGCTCCATACGACCAGTCATTGTCATTCAGGTCATCGTTGTCTTCCTGATCACTCTCTGATTTGCTCATGTTATTATTGCTGGCCAGCCTTTTTTTTTTTTTTTTAAAAGAGAAAAACACCCAGATTAAAAAGTCTCATCAGATGTTCATGTAAGAAAAATCTGTCCTGAATGACGTCTACTGACTGACCTGCGGTTGGCAATGCGACTGCTGTTGCGTCCCATGCCGAGGCATTTCTCCAAATGTGGCGCAAAGCGAGAAGCCGCTATTAACCTTTTGCAGTTGGGGCACTCGCACTCTTTGTTCTTCCACTGATTGTAAACCTGCCCAAATATGTCCACACCTGGCTGATCCACAATTTCTGGAAGAGCCAAACAAAAACAAAAAAAAAGGAATGTAATGTAAGCAAAAACACCTGCGACAAATGGACAAGAATAAACTGGAAAATTACGGCACCAACCAAACTCCTTCATGCTCTCTTGGTCCGTTTCATCCAAGAAGAAGTAGCCCTGTTTCACAGCACGATGCACCTCAAAACACAGGCCCAAACAGGCATCTTCCACCAGCTCAGAGTAGATGTCATGGACCAAGGACTACAACATCGAGGAGATAATGTCACACCAAATACAAACACGATGTTAGATTGAAAAAAAAAAAACAGCTAAAAGAAAGAGGACGTTTTACACATATCAGTGCCTCACCTCCAGCTTGGTGTTGTCTGGGCCTGAGAGGGGCATATCCTCCATTTTCATTTGAAAATCTGTGTTGGAAATCTTGATCGCAAGGTAATAAGTTGCTGACCTGAAGACAACATGGGAAAAAAAGCGCGTTTCACAACAAGTTGAGTCAAAGTGCTGTACATTTAAAATAGCAGGTTATAAAACACAACGACTAACAGACAAACATGAATAAAAGAAAAGAAAATTTAAATTCCAAACACAAGATGATCACTGGTTAATTGAATGACAGATTTAAGAATGGCAAATCTAAATACCAGCTGCAAATTACGTACTTTTAAAATCGGTATGGACACTCGTAGCAGATCTATCTTCATCCTGTTGAAGAGAAGAAAATATATGAGTCAACAATTTCAAGTGCTAATCAATGCTAAATGTAGAAATAACTTGAGAACGCTAACCCCAACCCTGAGCTTGATATTCCCCAAATAATTTGCAGTATGGGATGCCAGATATCCAACATGTTTTCCAATAAAACTGAGGGGTTTATTTTAACTATTAATCAGGGGTTAAATTGGGTGGGAGCCGAGCGGACCTGCTTCAGTATCACAGATCTTTTCTTTGACTTTATCTAACAGCAGCAGCATCACACAGCACCAACCCAATACTAACATCTTTAAGAAAAATCTACATGTTTTCAGTAACGTTTGGTTGCACTAAATGGTTTCATATTTTAGTATTCTGTATTTATTTTATGCTAAAATTTGATCTTACTAGTTGTTCTTCGCATTTCCTTGTTTTCCAGTGAGTTTTATTTATTTCAACTTGCTTTACAAATTGATTTTATGTTTAGTCTTTATCCTATCTTGCATATTGTACACACTTTTTCTGTTGTTTGCCAGTCTTCTAACATGTTCAGCATTTTGGTTAACTCAGGTTGCTGTGAAATGTGCCATAAAAATAATCTTAATTTGATTTAATATATAATTGATGTGTTGTACTATTGTCCTTTGGTATTTCACAATACTTCTAATTCATTTAATATGATGTTTTACTCAAAATACCATAAAGTACAAGTGTAAATAGGACAGAAGGTAGATTTTACTTGAGATCTAACTCCACAAATACAGTGGAGGTGAATGGACTCGAGCTGCAACACACCTTCCCAGAACAGTATTTGTTCATCTGGACAAAACACATCCATAAAAACACAATGTGCACAGCTCTAACTGCTTTTTACTGCAGAAATAGTCCCTGTTTCTACTGTCTGCAGTTTATTGATGCAGTCCACCTGCACTCTAGCAGGCGGTAACATAACGTATGACTAACTGGGATAAAATACATCATGAACACTGCAAGAAAAGCTAATTTCAAACATAAAACTAGCACTTAAACCACCTGACTAACGGCTAGCTAACGTTAACACAATATAAACGCAGCTGATGACAGTTTGTTAGCTTAATTAGCACTTTAACGTTTGCTAATGCTATATTTTAGTGTTTGTATTAGCTTCTTCTGCTACTTTAACATAAATAAAAAGCCGTTCTGACATTAAAACAAGCAACATGGCAATGTTAGCTGTATTTTAATGTCACTAAAACCGGTTTGGTCTTACCCGGTCATACAGAAAACTCAGCCCGAAGCAGGCAGCTTCCCTGCGGGAGGAAACATCACCGAGTCGGGCAGCTGGAAGAACCGTTAAGAGGAAGGAGAAGGAGAAGGAGAAAGCCGGTGTTCGGCCGCAGCCATCGTTAACGTCGCCGGTGAAAGAAAAATCCGCGTTTAAGTGTTTGTTGACGCAGGTGTCGACAGGTTTGCTGAACGAGGAAGCCGCTTCACACCGAGGAGGCCAAACACAACAGAGAGCGGAGGAAAACAAACACTAGACAACTCACTTCCGGGTTGGCACCGCACAATAAAAGCCCCGCTACACAGGAATAACTGCTAACTGAAGGAGTGACATTAGAAAATGTCTAATTGAGCTGCTAAACAAACAAACAAAACAAACAAATATATATTCGCTAAAAAGGGATCGAATACCATAACGCTCAAAACCTGTAAAAAATAGTGAAAATTATGGCCAATATCTGTAAAATTATTATCTTTTTAGCCGATTTTAATTAAGTTAATCAGTGTGTTTTTTCAGGCACATTGCAAAAGAATAAATTACTATGTGTAAAAGCTAAAAACTTTTGATGTGGGTGTTATCTTAACAGATTTTCCCAGTTTTGTTAAATTACAGATAATAACTAGAAGAAAAAAAACTAATCAAATAAAGGTGTTTATTTACATGTTAGCTGTAAAAACATAAACAAACAAACAAAAAACAAGCCAAAACTGTAAATAACAGTGCATTGTTCAAGAAATTACAGTTAAAAAATAAAACAAAAATGTAATTAAAAAACATAATGCTTTAAAAAAATTTAATTACTGTTAAACACTGGTTTAAAATAAAAAAGGCCATCATTCACATTGGGGTGGAACAATATCACATGAATTGTTTTTTAAGCAAATTCCTTTGGGAAAAATATTTTTTTTAAATAGTTTTTTGGTTTCTCATGCTGATTATTGGCTTATGAAGGCAAATGGCAAACAGGGAATGATGCTTTTACTTCTGTCACCACTGACGAGTCCTGATTCTATTAACACAGTGTCAGAGAAGAGTAGATTCAAGCATTTATTTGTTGGAGTCAGTTGCTTTAAAGGATGTCCTTTTTTAAAGATGTCACAATCCTGCATAACATTTTCGTTGTTGTATCCTTGTGTTATCTCTGTTTAGCCAATAAAAGCTGCAGTTGCTGCTGGAAGATTAGACTCTCCATTATAGACTTTGGATGCTTTTAATTTGAAGGTCCATCTTCTGCTCTTACTGGCAGCCTTGATGTTCACTTTTCACTTCAGGCATCAATAAACGATCACTGGAGTTTCGCTCTTTATCTGCAATCAGCTTGTGGAGCCTGAGCGGTTGAATGAGGTCATCAGTTCCAACAGAAAGCAGTAAATGGCCAAAAGTATGTGGACACTCCAGACTCCAGTCTTTACTGCACAGACTGATTATGCCTGCAGTCAATCATAGTCAAGGCAACAAGAAAGAGCAAAGTTTTGTCTGATTCATCATCTAAATGTCTTTGTCATGGTCCACTCTTGAGCTCTACACTATTCTTGTCTCATATATTCCCCCTTTTTTCCACTTCCACAGCAAAAACCCTGTCAGAGGCATTAAAGTTGTGAAGAGGGATGCTGTGTAGACGTTGCCTTGTGTTAAATCAGCATAGGTAGAAATCCAGCATAGAAAACCTGCATGATTTGAACAGATCATGTGAGGAATAGGGGGTAATCTGGCCATACAAACACCTTCTACCACAAACATAATCACACATTTTTGGCTAAATACCGTACTGATCTACATTCTGTTTGCAAAGAAAAGAAAACACACACTTCTACCTGTTAAAGATCATTTTTATTTGCCCAAATACTTGAACTACAAGGACATAAGAACACCCTCAGCTATAGAAAACATCAAATTCTGTCAAATGATCAGCAGTACAAACTTTGTAAAGCTTTGCTGTCTTAGATATCTCTATAAACCAACAGAAGGGAGAGAAGAAACAACTAAAACAGGTGAATTTAACCAAAAATTCTCCCCCGTGAGTGAAAGACTCACTGGCCTCAGAAATCACAGATGAGGGTTTTTGCCAAATTAAAGTACTAACAAAAAAAACAATAAGCACTCGATACAAAAAACAGTATTTACAGAAAAATTACAGTTGTTTTTTTTTAACCCCAAGTCCACTGGCAACTCAGTTCCCCCAGATCCCTTTTACAAACTCCCATCAGTCATCGCTTTCCGTTTCCCTCCCCCAGGTATTTAAATAGTCCACGCTGGTTTTGTTTCAGTCTGTGATGAGATTCAAAATGGTCAAAATCAGTCCTAACAGATTATTAACAGTTGCCAACCTGACCCTAAGAACGACAGTCATGGAAGTCTTGTCTTTAGTCCATTTTCAGGTAATCGATGCGTGACAGCAAAGACCTTTGGAAGAAAAAAAATTTAAAAGATTCAACAATATCTACATTCATGGTGTTGGTATGACGTCCCCACACAGGCACATACATGCACGCTGCAGTCACATCATGGTAACGCAACGAAACAGCAAAAACAGCACACATTAAAGCAAAGAAACACACACGCCCTCATATACAGTCCTGTGCATGCATGCACACTAACTCACACCGAGGGACAGATTTACATTAAGTGCACACTCTTTTTGGGATAAGCATCCGACTAAAACCCAACCGGATTACAGTCAATACCATTTAAAATTTCAAAGACAAACTTGAAAATAAAGACTACACTCAACCATTCAGCTCCAGATGGATTAAAACAAACCTGTAAGCAGATAAACTGTAACTGAAATGCAAAACAAACAACACGTATTCTTTAAAAACACAAGAGTCACATCGAGCTCAGAATACGAAATCCCTTCGATGACAAAAAGCGATCCTGTTCACGTCACGGTGAGGCCAGAACGAGCTGCTGAATTAACGGAGTCGAACAGAATTGATTAAGACTGACGGATTGATGATAGCTTTCGGACACACGGCGATGGATCCTGCAGCGCCTGTTCAACCCCCACTGGATGTTCATGTTGTAAAATAGCAGAAACACAGTGGATGTAAAGAGGCAACCTTTAGAAATTAAACGCAAATACAAGTTTGAAAGTAAGTTTAACCTGCATCCGGAGGCCCAAACAGCTCGTTTTTGTCAATTGTGTGATGTAAAAATGAATAAAATGCAACAAGGTGACTGAAAATCACCATCCTTAATAGATGCATAGGTTCCTACACACCTAAATAACACAATCAAGTGTTTTGTGTTTCATATTTGTGCCTCATTTAGACGCATTTGCAAAGATTCATATTCAGTGTAGCACAATTTTATAAGATGAGATCAACATCACTTTTACAGCACTTTAAAACACACCTGAATTCATTTTCAAAAGGTCCAATCTTGTAAAATAATAAAACATTAAAGTCCAAGTGGG
>OMNN01000184.1:27236-38214 GCA_900302755.1 Chromis chromis | reverse complement strand
CACACACACACACACACACACACACACACACACACACACACACACACACACACACACACACACACACACACACACACACACACACACACACACACACACACACACACACACACACACACACACGAATAAACACAGTTGGATGTGCAGAAAACCATCGTCTAATTCTGTTCTGCTTCATTCTCTGTCTTTATGACCTCAGGCTGCGGGTGCTGTGTATTCTTAACAACAACCTTAACTTCTTAGACACAAACACACCTAGACCCTTCTCTTTTCTAGGTTCTATTATTTTCCGTTTCAAGATTTAAAGCCAAACAGAAGTCACAGTTAGTTCACTTTATCTTGAGTGATTTTTCAAATTTACTGTTAACATATCTTTGTGATATTTTGGGGGGGTGAGTAGTGTTGGAGAGGGTTGAAGACCATACAATATAGAGCTGCAACTAACCAAAGTCATCTCCTCTCCTCTTTGATAGCTCTCTCAGCAAGCCAGTGTGCAACACAAGACATACATCCATGTTGATAGATAAAAAGAGGATACTAGCTAGAAAACTACAGCAGGTTGCAGTGCTTTTTATGGTTTTTTGTTTTGTTTTGTTTGCATTATCTGATTGTTAGTATAAACCAATGACAGAGGAGTGGTAATTACTGCATTATCTAAGTACGTTTTCAATTAAATGTTTTTTCTTTGTGAAAAAAAATCTTTCCACATGAAAATATTAGATAATTATGCTTATTATGTAATTTCCATTGTCATGATGAGGCAGTGATAATGATTGATCTTTAAAAATCTTCAGAAATCCATGTAAACCTTTGGACAGAGAAGAAAAACAACTTAAGCATAATGGTTTCTTAATGCTCCCTGTCATTTGTTGTTAGCCAGGAGTTGATACCTCACAATGTTGTTTTGCATCTTTCTCTCATTATTTGTAACCATTTTGGGAAGACTAAAGATTGCCCGAAGCTGCAACCGTCACTGTATACTGAGATAGTGAAATACTTTCTACAAGTATCAGTCTTCTATTTATTGGTCTGCATCTTAAATGTAAGTCTCTGTGTTGAAAAATAAACGTTCTTTTCTCTTTTAAATATATATTTAAATATACAACAATGTGCACTGTTTATAGATACTGTTTGTGTATGCAAGGATGCTCTGAGACATGTATGAATGCAGATTTATACAGTTAAACATGTCTTCATTGCCATTCCTGTCATGATGGCAGTTAATCCCTTAGACGGTTCCCTATCCTTAAACATTATCTGAACATTTGCTAGCCATTTTTATTTTGACAAAGCGCAGCCAAAGGCTTAGCAGTGCATGGCCGATTCTGGCGTGTTGAAATGGTTTTTACACTCCTTATCACCTGCGGTAAGGTTTTTCTTGACTGTAGTGTGATTTGCCATGTGATGGATTCTCATCCACAATATCACATGTTCATGGTTCATTTTAGTCCTCTAATACACCACAGGCTCTCTGATTTGAGGCCGGCTCTTTTTTTTTCTTAGAGGATTCCTGAACACAGCAGAAATGTGCCATCATCCGTGCTGTCAGGGATATGATCTACAGCTAATAAATAATGGACAAGCAGCAAATAATAGAGGACCAGTATTACGGCATTTTAGAGCACACAGCAGACTGATGATCCAGTGCTGTATGCATGCCACTAAAGCCAGGAAGGTGCAGCAAGTAAGGCATTAACCAGTCAATTTCTCAGTGTTTAACAGCGGAAGGTTGTGTTTGCAGCACGCAGAATGTGCAGCTCTCAGATGACTTGTGTAAGTATGAATGGAAAAAAGGATGGATAAATAAATGCAAGGGTGCTTAGGGTTAATATATTTGTTCTTTCTCTTCTCCCATTCATTAACGATGGATTATTTTGGAATACCAATATGTCACCATCAAATTAATTGTTAGACCTTTAGCATGGCAGCCTTAATTAAATGATAGATGACGGTTGGGGCGCCATGGTAGCTCACCTGGTAGAGCATGTGCACCATGCACTTAGGCTTTACTCCAGAAAAACCCGGGTTTGATTCCAGACTATGCTTTTTTTTTGCATGGCATTATCTTTCTCCTTTGCTCTCCCATTTCTCCTCTGCTGTCCCTATCCAATAAAGGCAAATCTGTATCTCATACTGGTAATATTACTACTCCCACTTTTCAGAGCAGAATATTTCCTCCCACATTTATTGCCCCTTGCTACAAAAAAGGCATGGCTCTCACCCAGTTCATCACCCTTTTTGGTATTTCAACTATTTTTATTACACTGAATAAACAGGATAGCATGATTTCCCATTTGATGTATGATTCATCTCATATTGTGGCATATCGCTGATCTCTCCCACAATCCCTGGGTCCCATCTGTTTCATCAGTTTCCAACATTTTCTATTGTATATTCTAAAGCCAAATGGGGATATACATTTAACAACCAATTTTAGAGGCAGAGCGATGGTAGCACAGCCATTGTAAGCACAGCACCATCGTTCCATTCCTCAAGGTAAACCCTGCGCTGTGCAGAAACACAAAACTCCAGGACTTAAGGCTGGTTTCCACTGGGAGAATAGAAGCCCGCTTCCTATTTTCTGCTCTAAAATGATTTTCCCTCTGTGTCATGAGTCATGAGTTCATGCGGTCATGAGGCTGGCGGAGGTTGCCAGTCTTTTCAAAGAGGATCTTTTTTGTTTAGAAAACACTACTCTATAATAGATGTTATTAATTCACTGTTATTAACATGCAATCCCTAACATCATATAGCAATTTGATTGTTTGAGAGGCAGTTGTTTGTGAAACAGAACTCCCATTCCAATACTAGACTTTCAAATTTCCCCAGCGATATAATCATTAGTTTCTATTGCCTGAAATTGTAAGGGTGGAAAAGCATGAGATCAACCCTGCAGGAACTGATAATAAATCTCTTAGTGACTCTCTGTCTTTCCTTTTGCTGTTATCTCTATTCTCAGCTTTTCATATGCTGCTGTTTTTAACCGCTTCTATGTGTGTTTTTTGTTTTGTTTTGGTTTCTTAGGTCATCAAGCTGTCATTTGAGGAGTTTGATCTGGAAAGAGGATACGATACACTAACTGTGGGAGACGGTGGGAAGATAGGAGACACTCGGAGGGTACTCTACGTGTAAGCACCACTTAATATGTTCTGGTCTGAAATTTTGTGATATTGACATGCTAAAATACAGAACAGGTTACCGGTGGCAATGACAGGGACAACTGAAGACACATGGGCACTGTTTTGCAAGTACATATTGTTTACATTTAATTGCATCAAAGTATAAAGTATAAATATAATGTTATTTTAGACCTCACATAGCATTATATTCATGCAGTTTATTTTAAGTTAAAATTGTAAAGTGATACAGAAATATGTTTTTTTTTTTTTTGTATGTGTGTGTGTTTAGACTGACTGGTTCCAGTGTCCCTGACCTCATCGTTAGCTTGTCCAATCAGATGTGGCTGCACCTGCAATCGGACGATACGATTGGCTCAGCGGGATTCAAGGCAGTATATGAAGGTATGACCTCATTCACAGTGATTGCAATACTATAGATACATTTTTTCTGCAACACTTTCTCCTCCCTCAAACAAACACACACATGCTCACATAATGGAACATGGCAAGAAAATAATACATTTATTATGAGTTAATCAGTTGATCGTTTGCCTTGATTATTTTTCATATTTTTGCCCCGCTGGCACTAATAGAGAGATAAAGATGGTGACATTTATATATCCTCTAAATGTGTATTATTTATAACAAGTGATTTATTATATTCATATATTTAGCTACATAATGCATCTAACCATGTCAACGCAACTCTTTAAATCAAACTGAGCTAAATGAAGTTGAAGTAATCTGAATTCACTCGAGGCCCAGAGTGAGACAGGTAGAGAGAGAGAAAGGTAATTTGATAAATGTGGTGACAGACTAAGAGGGACAACAAAAAATTGACACGATGGGACAAAGAGAGACAAGATGACAGATTGAGCGAGAAGGAATAAATGGTCTCAGAGAGACAGAGGGAGTGTGAAGGAGGCACAGAGAGAGAGAGAGAGAGAGAGAGAGAGAGAGAGAGAGAGAGAGAGAGAGAGCGGGATGAAGGTTGTACTCTTGGTTCTGCTTAGCTATGTTTGATTCAATGATATTGCTGACAACGTTGTCCAGGGTCAGTTACTGTTCAAGGGAATGAGAACGGTGTAGCTACAGAATCTCAGTGTGTGCATGTCTAACTGTGATGTGAGACCTTTAACATTATGTTACAGGGTTTATTCGGCTTAGCATGAGGCTAAGGTGGCACTGATCTCGATTTAACGGCCGACTTTGACTTTGTATGTAACATTTGTCCCAACAGCAGGGCCTTTTTTTCCTATTTACAGCTTGGCTTAGGTGGTCAAAAGATCTAACACGACCTAAATGATATTATAAATTTCAAGGCAATGACATGTGACAAAATGACACTCGGACAGAACAAGAAGAAACAAAAAAAACAGTACTTCATGACCTCTAGAAGATGTTTTCTCCCCGTGTTAACTAAACAACTGCCTGTGGTATGCTTTGTGAGTATGTCCTTGCGTGAATATATGTGATGCTGTCAAATGGTATAATGTCACCACGTTACACAGTTTGTTCAGTATTACCCCCTCGAGTGCTCGTAGAATTTCAGCCTTGAAGGAAAGCCCAATGTGTGTGCCTGAGAGTGTGTCTGATTTGTTTTCAAATAGCATTATGTTGTACTTGTCAATCTCTGCAACTCTGTGTCATTCTGTGTGTGTGTGTTTAACTGAGAAAGAAAGACGGAGAGTTAATATCATAAACACACAAAGAGCATTATGATAATTGAAGCTTTCACTAAAATGCTCCTGCCAAGTTTTCAGGCTGATGCCAGTTTGCTATCACAAGACTAACAATACAGATAATGTATTTATTTATTTAACTCATCGAAGGAGAGAACATTTGCATTGAACGTCTTTAAGATTATACTATAGTCATAGGATCTGTGTGAACATTATGAAACTGTATCTGCATGCCATGCTTTATATATTATAACTGCAGGTGTAAATCCTTTATTTTTACTCGACTTTGTTGCTTGAAAAATCAACCTACAAAAAAAGGACACGTTAATACTTTAAAAAGAATAGTTTGGTAGTTGTTTACAGTACATTGATTGCCGTCTGACAAGTGATGAATATTTTATTTCCAATGTATCATGTGATGACGGCACGATTTCATCAGAAAACCTAAAGACCATAAATTGTTCACTGTGATGGATTGCATTAAGCAGTTTTCTCTGCAAGTTGATTTACATAATGTACTGGCATGAAATGTGTTTGGAATGCATTGAAATACATCTAAACCTTTGTGCAAATGCAGGAATGTTTCTTGTTCTTGCTTTTACTTCTTGAGATTTGAATATATTTATCTTCAATGTTTTTTTTTTCTTTTTTGGTTGTCATTTTATTTTCTATTCTCAGTTATGTAGATTACTTATATGATATGTGACTGCTGGAAAAGGGGAAACGAAAAGAAGCACAAAATGTTATATTGAGTTGCAAATCTACGTTCCATACTTCAGTGAAACTCTTTAAACTTTGAAAGAGAAAAAAAATAAAAAATAACAGTGCAGAAGAAAGGGAAAGAACAAACTAAAATAACAGACAAAAGAATGAGTGAGAGAGGCAGTTGCCGCCATAACGACAGACTTACCAGGGGCTCAAGTTCGCTGATATCCATCCTGACACTCGTCAACTGCGTGACAGCTCGCTATGGGCCACATACACACATACACACGCACACACATGCCTGCTGCTTCTTTAAGTATTCTATTCTTGTGGGTGTACTTACATCCCAACAGATAGTAAAAGTGTAGAACACACACACGCTCACACACACACATACATAGCTCACCTTGAGATGTGTTTGCCCAAAGCGAATCCAGGGGCATGGTGGAGCATGTGTTACAAGATGACAGACGTCTGGTAGAATGTCAAATTTTAAAATAGGGGAGCGAGGGAGATGCAGTGGATAAAAACACACTCCCATTAGGAGCAGAAGGGATTAAAAACGAGCTGCAAATGAACAGAATGGGATTGCCGGCCAGGTCGGCAGCACCGCTAATGTGACTCTCATGCCAATGAAGCGCGGTGCATTGAATCGGACTTAGAGAGCGAGACTGATAAGGAGGAGTGGAAGAGAAAGGACAGGGACAATTTGAAAGACAGAGATCACAGCAGGAAGATAAACACGGCAATAAATACTGTATGTGTCCGAAAAATGTGTACACAGCGAGAACAGGAAGTCGTATGTTCTACAATATCACGAACATCAGTATCACTTTCTTTGATTTCCACCTCCTGCTGGTTACTTAACAAGGGTACGCATGGATCAGTGTGTGTGTGTGTTTGCATCTACCTGTGCGCCTCCACTTATTGTTTTGCCTCTCACAATTAAAGCTGAATTGCACTACAATTACCTTGATGGCAATTAGCTGTGAGGAGGGAAACAATAAAATGAATTTCTCGCAGGCTGTATATCACTTCTTAACACAGCAGTGTAATACAAGAGACACTAGGCATGTTCACTTTTTTCTTCCCGCTCCAGACACCAATACTATCATACCGTCCGACTGAAGTCTTTGCATTCAGACCGCTTGTGAAGTGTCTGTTTGAATTTTCCAGACTCATTCAAAAAAAAACACATCAAGTCGAAGAAACATCCACAGTATCCTTAACACTAACCATAACTGTCTACTTTGTCTGTTTTTGAGGAGGCCTGTTTTGTCTGCCTGTTATACAAGTTGCACTTAGATCTTCTTGGAACCCTTTTCATGGAAATACAGAGAAATGTAGCACAAATGTACAACACGCGTTATTATCAGATGCCAGAAAAGCAACACAAAAGATGCTTTTTTACAATTTTTTCCTCATGGGTCCGAAGAAGTTGGTCTTGAGAAAAGTTTGAAATGAGGTCTGAAACACTCATGGGTAAGGAGCAGCTGTATAACGGTGAATCCATTATTCTGACTGCTACAAACCTAACAAAATTAATCTTTTTATTATCAGATTTTGATCTATTTGGTACAATAACATTTGGAAGGTTTAGAAGAACTCTATGATTGTTTGATTTTATCTCATTCATGTGTGCAAAGAGCCAACAAGAAGTCAACTAGTTATGCTCTATGAGCCCAAAATTGCAGAAATGTGCAGAAAATCTCGGTACCACAGATGAAGCTTATAAAAACTTTCAGCATAAACACCACTAATCAACTTTTATTTGACTGAATAACACAGGCATCTTGTAATCTGTTAGCCAGTTCTCCTTAATGCATACATTAGTTTCACCCACTGTCTATCTTAAAAATCAGTGTACACATGTCGTTGCCATTTAACCCCCACCTCACAATCTAAAGCAGACAATCTCTTATCTGAATATCACCATGTTACATACTGACATTAATTATCAGCGTAAAAACATGACTGCGTGTGTCTGTGGGTTACAGAGATCGAACGAGGAGGCTGTGGGGATCCCGGGGTGCCAGCGTTCGGTCGTCGTAGCGGTGATCGCTTTCAACATGGTGACGTGTTGACCTTCTTTTGCCAGTCGGCCTTTGAACTTGTAGGAGAAAGAACCATCACATGCCAGCACAACAACCAGTGGTCGGGCAATAAACCCAGTTGCATCTGTACGTGCACATATTTTAAGTGTTTGTCAATAGTTTTCCGGTTTGCAGTTTAATCCCTTTGTTTTCTTTCTTGCTTCTGTCTTCCTGTGCCTTCTGTTTGAATTCTTACCCAGTAACCTCTAAACTTAACGTCTTTTCTTCCTGCCTTTCTTCCTCTTTCTAGTCTCATGTTTCTTCAACTTCACGGCTCCATCAGGGACTGTTTTATCCCCAAACTACCCAGAGGAGTACGGCAACAACCTAAATTGTGTGTGGTTGATTATCTCTGAACCGGGAAGCCGCATTCATCTCCTCTTCTCAGACTTCGACCTGGAGCCACAGTTCGACTGGCTGGTGGTCAAAGATGAAGGTAATTATCTTAATACTTCACCATATTAACCCAAATCCTGCCTTTTTGTTTAATCATTATAAGAAGCAAATTAAGACCTCAAGACATTAATGTGCCTTGCTGCTGAAATATCAATTGATGTGTGTTCCACTGAAATGGTCAAATAATTTGTGGAGCCACTTTTTCTCATCTTAGATTGCCATTCCCCATTGTGATAAACGTTATTGATTCAAACTGAATCGAGTAATGCCCTGGTTTGACTGGCTGGTCATTAAAGATGAAGTTGTGTTTGGCTGTAAACCTGTCCTGTTTGGAAAATTGCAGGGCAATTACTGTTGCAATGCGCAAACTGAAATCAGTTAGAAGTTATTGCTTTGAAGTCTTCAAGTTTGTTCTGATTGGTGATAAATCACTGTTGTGGCAAGGAGGCCACTCTGTATGTCTGCATCCAGAAATTAAGACAAAAAACGTTAGAGCTGACATGTCTTAATGAAATTAATGATGATTTGGAATCATTTTTGATAATGACCTCTTTATTTAAATGTTGTAGTCAGATTAAGAAAGTTAGTTGAAAACTTTTCAGTGATATAATCCATATTCTTTCTAGAAATCTAGTGAACATTCGACTCAAGTTTTAAAAGAATCAAATATAAGTCACAAATAAGTCAAATGAAATCCAAAATTCTTTTAATTGAAGCACTAACTGAAAATTAGTATAAACGGATTGCTACAGAGTGACTGAGCTTACATACTTCCAGATCAAGTATGTAAACGATCAATATTCACTAAATAAATTGTTCCTAATTGGTCGTTTGAAGGTTAACTACTGTATCAGAGTGCCTAATCTAAAACCTTTCTTCATCACACAGAATATATTTACAAATCAATTTCAACTGAAAGCTGCACCACAGTGCTTCACTGGCTGATAGATGAGGAATTAGTTAAAAAAAAATATGATTCAAGATTATAGTAGTACTTTATTGTAAATTATTGATTTAAAAAAAGTAGGGAATCATTTGAAGAGGCATTGATGGCCCCTTCCTGTTTCTTGTTCATCACTGATTATGTACATTGATGACTATAAACTGAATTCAAACTATCTACAGCTTTGCAGTTAAGCAGCCAATGTCATTACTCACAGTCTGCTCATATGCCTTTATAAACATCAAATCTCCACTCTCCAAGGGTTTTATATGACCTTGACACTTTGTATTGTTACTTTGTATTCCTAATACCTAATAGAACATTGAATTTCGAATTGCAAAAAGGAAGTAAATGAAACCACCACAGTAATAACCCATAAATCTCCTGAGCTGTGCAACAGTAGCACGGAATCCAGCATTAAAAAAATTTCAATAACTTCAAGGTGTGCTTTTGAACAGTATACAAATGGTTAACATAATCAGAAAACCATTGTTGTCATCTAATATAAGAGAACATAGTGACAGACTGTTATAAAAAACGGCTTTTCTGAAAGTCTCTCCTCTTTGATAAGACAACGTAGGATCTTGTCACTCTTTCAGCTATTGTCATTATTCCATTCCTGGTCTCTTGCCTATCAATGCGACAATGAACAAGTGAAAGGGCTTTGGGGTTGCTGGAGAACAAAGACGCTGGCACTTTACAGCTCACTCACTCTGTAGCTTAATTGAGTCTAAGTGCATGGGATTCAAAACTCTAAATCAAGAAGGAAATGAAAAGAAAACTTTTTGTGGGAGTGTTGTGAAGATTCCCCATTTCAGATACGATGTGTTTTATCAGTCAGGTATTTTTGTAACTCCTCTTCTGTCCCTTGCCAGGTTGTCAACTCACATTGCTTTTTGTTGCACTCCCTGTTATGTTTAAAGAATGTGCAGGATTTAAGCTCAGGAATGGTGCGAAAAAGTGTCTGTATCCTATTCTTCAGACATCTTTTTCAATTATTTATTGTTGTGTGAATGATTCTAGTGTATTTGCACCTGATAACTCCTTTAAAAATAGCTTAAGAAACTATTCATACAGTGTAATTACAGCAGTACTCTGTAGAAGATGTAGAAGATGAGTAGCATGCAACCGCAACTATATCCACTGATCAGGCATAACATTATGACCACCTGCCTAATATTGTGTTTGTCCCCCTTATGTGGTCAAAAATGCTCTGAACCATTGGGTATGGACTAGAGGACCTCTCAGGATGTCCTATGGGGTCTGGCACCAGGCTGTTGGCAGTGGATCCTTTGGGTACTCTGGCTTGTGCAGTGGGGCCTCTGTCAATCCAACTTGTTCCACTGCATCCTGTTGATGCTTGATCAGAATGGGCTCTAGGAAGTTTGGAGGTCAAATCAACCTCTTGGGCCATTGTCATGTTCCTCAAGATGTTCCTGATTGTTTGGTGTTTTTGCCATGTGGTGGGGTGCATTTTCCTGCAGGCGTAGGCCAGGGACATTTGGGATTGCCATTTGCATGAGGGAGTGTGCTTGTTCTGGGACAATGTTGGGTGTCTAAGGCCTTGTCCACACGTAGCCGGGTATCTCACAAAACAAAAATAATTTTCTACGTTTTGTCCTGTCATCCACACAAAAACGCAGATTCACGCATCAAAAACGAAGCTTTTTAAAAACTCCGACCAAAGTGAAGATTTGCGAATTCTCCGTTTATGCGTTTGCGTGTGGCCGTCAATAACCGGGGTTTTGCGTTTCGAAACGTCACTGCCTGCAACAAAATATGTTCTTACGTCACAAATGCGACCTGTGTTGCCGTTTCTTGCTCTTGTCCAGGCGCTTTTTTCTTGCTTGTTTTTACAAGCCCAGATTCTGCTCCACATTCAAGAACACAGGCGAAGGACGACGTTAAGTAAGGGATAATGCCCGACGAGGTGTTAATGTTGTTTTTTATCGTTAAAATCGTAGGTTTTCTCAAAAAGCGGCTGAGTGGACTATTTCGTTGTGACGCGTTGCCAAGGTAACCGGCTCTGGCCACAGAACC
>OMNN01000184.1:0-25618 GCA_900302755.1 Chromis chromis | reverse complement strand
TATTCTTTTTTATGGAATAATGTATATTCCATTGTAGATACAATATATAATTACTCATTTGCTATGAGGTGACATTAAACCGGTGAAAAGGATTATAATATATCTGGCTTTAGTTCTTCTTTATGTCACCAATTTTTTCAGTCTCCAAAAAGTTTATTTTGCATGGGTCACATTTACAGCACAGATACACACATTATCCCTTCAGATTTGTCTTTACAAATCTCAACTTTTCCATTGGCAATGGCATATGCACCTTTGAAGCCCTGTTTTATATGTATGCCGTAGTTATAAATGAGGCCCCAGAACATAAGACATCAAACCGTTCGCCACATGAGAAATGGCCCTTAGTGAATGAACAATGGAAATGTTGGATTGTAGAGGCTATGATATATAATCACCTGCTTCGCTTACCCATTCAACACTGCAGGTGTTTTCTGATGAATCGCACTTCCTGCTGCAACACCAATCTGGTAGACTCCTGGTGGGCCATAAACAGCAACAGTTGTGAAATGAAGTGAAGTGGTGCATGCCAATAACTTATCAGCATTGGTTGACAATCCTAATCATCAATCATACTAAAAGTAATTTCCAATCACATTCAGTGAAGACAATAAGGTAGTCTTTATAATCCCACAATGTCTGTCACTTACTCTTGATCATTATGCTGCTGCTGCTGGTGATTAATCTGTTTATTTCTACCTGCTACAAACTGCTGTTACTGGCTATGGCCATTGATTTCCCATCAACCACCTCAGCTTCCCCCCTGTTCTAGTGTCTTATTATAATATTTGGGGATGGCATCTCTTTCTTTGTGCATTATGTATACTCCATATCTCACTGATATGGGCCTGCTGGGTTTTGTTCTGTGTAGCCCAGGAGGATTTTATTGCGCTCCCCTCTGAATCTGTTGCTGCCGGCTGGATCGCTGGGGAGCGCCCTCAAGAGCCGTGTATTCTGCCAAACAAAAGTGTATAACCATTTGTTGCAGTAAATGGTCCGATGCTGTGACACAAATGTCTCAGACAGAACTGAGGTGATGCATGGTTACAGCTGCACAGGCCAGTGGGGGAGTTTCAGGGCCATTCAACTGGTATACAGTGGGTCCTTTAATGGCTATAGAGGGATGCCTTAACGCTGGAGCATACCTTAACATAGCAGCTAGGTTCAGCCATTCATTGCAATCATGTACCCCCCAAGGGGATGATGGGTACTTGGAGCAAGATAATGCTCCCTCCCACGGTGATAGAATTGTCTCGGAATGCATGGTTGAAGACACATTCAGGTGAAATAGCATGAATGACCTGGACACCATGATCGCCTGGCATCAGTTTTTTTGGGGGGTTCATTCAGATACAGCATTTGTTGAGAAAAGTATCCACGCATCTACCTTTGGCAATCGTGAGGCTCTAATGTCTGTCTGATTTCCCGTAAGGTCAGAATCCAGCAGGTCCCTTGCTGAACCTCTACCAAGAAACTGTTCTCAGGGCTAAAGGTGGTCTATAACAGTACTGAATTCTGTATTTGAGGTCCCTGAGTTTATTATTTGTCTGTTATTTAAGAAAGAGTTATTTTTCCAGCCTTAATGAAGTGTTTCACGAAACATACTTCTACTGTTGCACTCCTATGGGTATTATGAGTGATCTGATAACTACTGCTACTATACAGTCCATCCCACTATACAGGACTGTCTACTTTTACTTGCCATTCTTTTCTCCTCATTACTTATTTATGTATATTGACATTACACACTCAACATTTAGATAAGTTTTTAAAAAATCCGGTCTCCAAAATGCCATCCTGCCATCATCTCAGTTGTTGTAGAAAAACATCTAAACCTGCAGGGAAGCAAGTACCCTGTCAGTGGCCTTAGGGAGAAACACAGCAAAAATTTAAGACACATAGTTTTCAGCAACATTGGCAATTTAACTCAGTATTGTTGTTGTTCTTGTTACAACCCACAGCAGTATAATGAAGTAGTCAGAGTGGGCTCCAGCAACAGCAGCTACAACACTTTATTACAACATACAGTGTCAATAATTGGTCACACTGAGAGGAAACATTTTCCACCACAAATACATTTGATACTTGGGTACATTTTGCTTCTAATGCTTGTTTGCTTTTCACAAATAAAAATTTGAGGTCAGCACTTGTAATAAATTGATTCTCCATTCTTGTTACTGGAAGTATTTGGGAAATGAATGCAATAATTTGAATGAGTTCTATGCTCTCTGTTAAATTCTTTAATCTGATGGCTCCAGAAGTGAAAAACAACATGTTTGGCTTTGTTTAGAACTTTTAATACAACTCATTTATTTTTTTCCCCCATCTAACACATGCCTTGATGTCTCTTGTGCTGTTTTTTCTTTTCTTTATGGGAGTCCTTTACTTTCCAAGTATGTCCTTGGACTAATGTTATATGGGAGGAATTAAATGAGCGCCATTAAAATGTATCTCTAAAAGATTGTTTAAACTGTGTTTTATTTCAGGTCTGTCTGAGCCAACAACATTTGGGACATTCTCAGGAAAAGATGTTCCAGCACAGATCGCCTCGAACGGGCACATCATGAGACTGGAATTTCAGTCTGATCATTCCAATACTGGGAAAGGCTTCAATATCAGCTATACCAGTATGTACCACCTACCTACTTATCTCTGTCTGCTTTTCTGTCTTTTAATTTAATTTACCAATGTGTAAAACGTAAAATATATGATTTTCATCATGACCATCACAGTCAAAGGTAATGTGAGTTGTAGGTTTTACTTGCTGGCTCTGCTACATTCAGTGCCTGTTAAATTCATCTTGTCTTGAGTATCGTAAATATGTGATAATCACCTCTCTGCCAAGGAGTTCACTAAAAGCTCAATCAGTTTACAGTCCAAATGTTTTGTCTTTGAACTTGCCGTAGTTTTGCCTTTATCCAGGCAAGTTTCAATTTTTCTATTAGTTTTGTATGACATTCCAGAAATATAACTAAAATACAGCCTAAAAACTGTTATTTGTCATGCAGCATTAATTTTAGTGCCAGTTTTGTTGTGCGGTGTTATATTTTTCTTCATCCTGCAGATATCATGTCAAATGTTAGCGTGACATTGCATTTGAGACACTTTCAGAGCAAAATGTTAAGCAATCCAAAAAATGGCAGCATTAAAGCCCAGCAGCCCCACAATGGAAAAGAAAAGGACTTCTTTGCAGATTCAGCAATTTGCAAGTGGTATATAATCAGTGAGAGTCAGTTATCTATAATCTGGTACAGTTGCGCCGCTACGATAGAAGGGAAGATGGCCTCACCTTTTCTTGACCTTTGAAGCACTCGCAACCTTGCTCTTCACACGTTATTACTATTGTTTTCTCCACCCAGCATGTAATCCACAATTTGAAGCAAGAAGTTAATGTCCCTTGCTTTAGCAGTGCCATGAGGCATTTTGACAAATAGAGGGAATCACTGTGTGAGATTGTAGTATACAAGATAAAGCTGGGTATAAGAAAACACATTATGATAACAAAGAAGGCTACTTTTTCTACATGTCATATCCATTAATGGCTAAACACACGTAAATACAGAAATACAATAACTGAATTAGTTAAAAATATCTTTTCATTATACACTGATCAAAGCAGAAAAATGCAAATTGCTAACCTTACCTTAACCTGTACTGAGTTTGGCCCCTTCTGCTCTGATCTGTTTGCATGTCTTACTCAAGCTTTACCTAGTTAAGCCTGTCCCACTGCCAGGCTCTGAACCCGGCCACTGCAGCTTTTATATTTACCTGCTCTAAGCTGAACTAGTTGTGCATGACTGATTCTGATTCATTCACTGTGATTACCATGCGGTTTTGCACCGTATCACACACTGCCTCCCAAATGACCTTGTCTCCGAGCTCTTCCCGTAGAGGTGACATCTGACAAATTTAAATACTTGTTTTTGTCTCTTCATCACCACAGCATATTTCATATAAAAAGTCCTATCCTTAATCCTAACATAAACATTTTTTTTCACTCTAATCCCAACACGAATGAAAGGTTTGATGCACAATTCGCAATATAAATACGCCACCCACAGTCTAACATTTCTAAAGGAATGTATAAACACAGAAATCCTTTTCATGCTTCCCCTTTTCCGAATATATTATGCAATGTTTTTATTGTCTGCGGTTTAAAAAAAACAACAAAAAAAAAACACCCATAAATACCTCTATTCTCAAAGAAAGAAAAATGTTTAACTATATATAGTTTCTGATGGTGAAACTTTTTGAGAATGTAATTTGAATGTCTGATCACATAAATTCTTCGCTGCGACTTAAGAAAGATCATGCATCTTTGTGCTGTTTCAGTAATTTGGTCTATTAACATTTTAATGCATATATGAATATCAATAGGTTTTGCTGTGGGTATTTTTCTATCTATTTATGTGAAGGATGTTAGAAACTCAAATATGAATGTTGACACACAAGGCTGTGCAGTTATGTGCTAAAAGCAGTGCATTTAGTCACAGAATATAATATGTGTTATTAATTTCTGACTTTAAAATCAAGCTAAATTGATCATACACAGTACAGTAGAATGGCTCAGAGTGCATGTGTGGATTTACAAATTTAAACAATGTCCCCTGGTTTTTCAGTTTGTTTCAATACCTGGAAATTGGTTCTGTCGAAGGAAAAAAGTGAAATCAGTGCTGTATCACTGTCAGTGGATGTGACATCTCCACTGATATGGAAATATGGGAATGGAATTATCTTTATGTGGATTCCACCCTGTCATGTTTAGCTTATATTATCCCCATTCCAGAGATTAACCTGATCCCACCCAGAGCACACACCCGGTGATTGGACATGTCTCAGGTTGATTAGATGGAGAGGAAATGAGACTAGAGAGAGAAAGAGAAGGATAGAGGAAGAAATTAGAGCCGCAGATAAAATGGCAGGTACCCAAACACAAAGAATACACTCATATTCTAAATACTGGTAGGTGGATAGAGACACTGCAAAGGCCAAAGGCATACCAAGAATTGATCCGTGCACACATTCACACACTTGATATGAAAAGTAGTTTTGGAAAAATTGGGAGATATGAAAAAAAGAGGAGAGATATGCATGAGAAAATACACAAAATGACAACACACCAAATATTCAAATTACATGTTTAAATCCAGATGAAGAAGAAAAGAGACAAGAGCCAAGGTGAAAAGGAGAAAAAAAATAGATCTGAGTCTGGCTAAAGTACCTGAAAATGTGCTTTGAGTAGGGAAGGGTGAGACAAGATTGTATATGAATGGAAAAGCAAAACAACAAAGAGGAAGCCTGAGTCAGAGAGAAAAGATGGAGATCGACATGATGGATTAGACAGGAGGTAAAATAAGGGGAAAATAGGGTAATGGGTTTGAAACAGAGAGAAAAGGAAATAATGAGATGACTAACTTTGACAGCAATACGTTGAACATTTTGTCTCAAAGGGATCTAACTTAAAGTGACATTTTACAATATATGGTCTGTACTGGCAAAGACTTTTTAAAGGGGTGCCATGACATTTTTTTTTCCTCTCATGTACACTCTGTTCTTATATCTTAGTGAGTTTTGGTGTAATTTGGCAACAGTCATTACATGCAACATTACATTACAGGAGAGGAGACATAATGCTCATATGAATGCCCTTGTTAAATTTCCTGTTTGTATGGAAGAAAAAAAGTTTTTTTGTCATGAATTTTTAAATTAATTAGAAATTTTTGCTTTTGTTCCCTATTTGGAATTAGTAACAATACCCTTTGGACACAACTAAATTTGAATCTTGCATTAATAACCACATCTGTCATTACACTAAAGTTAATTTTTAGACAGGTCCAATGCATGCACAGTTATAAGGTAGGTAAATATTCTGCCTAATAATTATTTGAACTATATATACTTGTATGTGTATTTTTGTAAACCATTATTCTCCAGTGCCGGCATATTCCAGAACTACAAACTAACTTGAGTGTGCAGAAATGCAAGTTGTTAAGTGGTCAGAAATATGACCAAAGTGAAAAAGGCTGAAGCATGACCAGCACTGAATCACATTCACAAGCTGAAGCATCAAGAGTGAGCCAAGAAATACCTGAGGACACATTTTTAAGATTTTTTTTGAGAGATGAAATCAGAGTGACTCTTGATGGACCAGCTGGATGGGATCACTAATGGACACAGGCCACCACTTCAAGTCAGGCGTCAGCAAGGTAGAGGAGGGGTACTGGTGTGGGCTGCTAGCATTAAGGATGCGCGGGTTGAACTTTTTTTTTAGCTTGAAGTCGGACTGAAAGTGAACTCCAAAACCTACTGCTAGTTTCTGGAACATATTCTCTTCAAGCAGTGATGCAGCAAGAAGTCCAGAGAATTCAAAAAGGCCACGATCTTTATGCAGGACGATGCTCAGTCTCATATTTCCAAGTTCTTCACTGCTTGGCGAGACAGCAAAGGCCTCAAAGATGGTCAAATAATGACCTGGCTGTAAAGAACTGAAGGAGTTTGGGCTCAAGAGTATGACTCAGAAAACAGATAGTGGGAGGGGAGTTTGATGGGATTTTTTATTCTTTTCACAAAGTTCAGGATGTTAGAATATAACTGAGGTGTGGAGTTTGGTGGTGGTGGAGCAGGAGGGCATAGGTTGGAAGGGGTGGAGCAGCGTTGGGGTGACAGACAGTGAAGGACTGGGAGAGCAGGAAGGGTGGAGTGTGAGCTGGCAGGTTTGCAGGCCTGTTGGAGGAGCGAGCGGAGCAGGATGGCTTGGCTTGGTGCAACTGGAATGGTGTCGGGTGTGGAGCAGTTTGGCTTGACACTGGGCCGGTGGTGAGGCGTGGAGAATGGAGCAGGACAGCTTGTTCGTGGCTTAGAACTGGGCAGAGGCGGGTAAACTGCAGGTGCACAACCTGAGGCACAGGGACACACTAAATTTAGTTGACTGACTAGGAAAGCTAGAGAGGGCTTAGCTGGAGTTTAGGTTGGCTGTAGCATTAGTAGCTTGTTGGCGAGCTGAATGATCAGTCAGAGGATTTAGGGAAAAGCGAGAGTAGATGTACCGCTGCGTCTGGATTGGTGAAGGAGCCTCAGGTGCATAGATGAGCTGGCAGCAGGAGGAGATGGAGCGACACACCCAGACACACACACAAACACACTCACAGAGACATTCAGCAGACTACAAAAGGCACAAAGAGAAGGAAAAAAACTGCAGAAACACAAGGAATAGTCGAGAGGCAAAGCCGGGATCATGGCACTTGCCCTCTTCCTCACCTGACACTGAGAACTTGTGGCCCCCCGTCTCAAACAAGACTTTTACTGTGAGGGAAAACAATACACCTCTTTGAACAGCATTTGAGAGGCTGTGGTTTCTGCCTCAGTGAAAGTTCATTGTGCACAGATCAAGAAACAGACAGACTCCAGGGATGGAAGGTTCGGTGCAGTCATTGAAAAGACGGGCGGTTATTTTGGTCACTGAATGTCAAAAAATTTTGTAATGTTTGTTTTCTTATTTGTAACATTGAGAAATTTGAGAATAAAGAAAAAAAATGTCTGTAATTTAGTTGCCTAATAATTGTACACATTTTCCTCAGAAAGATAAAGCTCAGTTTTCTGTTGTTAAATATTCAGGTTTGAGGTTCCCAATGATTTTGCATTGACTGACATCATTGTATTCGTTCAACAATAAAATTAATCCTCAGGAAGACAATTTGATTAATAATTGTGCATTCAGTGTAGGCTGTAGGTACAATTTGTCAGGTTTCTCTTTATCTTCTATCACATTTTTTCTCTGTTCTCTCATGACCAAAATAATCTGCCCTTGTTTGACACAGTCACTTCAGTAATATATGTGTGTGTGTTTGTGTGTGTGTGTAGGCTCCTATTTTAACTTTTCCCTGGTTGTTTTCTCTCTGTAGCTTTTGGTCAGAATGAATGTCATGACCCAGGAGTCCCTGTCAACGGTCAAAGGTACGGTGACCAGTTTCAGCTCGGCAGCTCGGTGGCTTTTCGCTGCGATCAAGGATTCATTAGGACACAGGTAATAATTAGGTGTAATTATGGTTTAGTTTAGTTTAGTTTATTACCTTTGTAAAAACCTTTCTCAGATGCATTATTGTGCTTGGTATTCATCATGTTATGTGAAAAAGCATGTATGGTAATATAACAAAGCTTGATATGATGTATGATTGCTATATTTCCAGGGGTCAGACCAGGTCACCTGCATCATTCAGGATGGAAATGTTGTCTGGTCTGCAGCCGTCCCTCGCTGCGAAGGTAAACAGACACAAACTCACACACACACATTTATAAACTGTTTACTGTATGTATGAGCAGTGGGTAATCATTCGAAATGTTCTGCTTACCAGACTATAAGATGACAAAGCATTCAACTATTCGGCTCTTACTGTGCAGCTGAAGTGTGGTTTATGCACCTTTGCAATTGTATAAATTTCTCTTCTAATTGCTTTTAGCCTTCGGCCTACCCACACTTATTCAGCCTGTTTGCACGCATCTCTCTCTCAACAATAATCTTAAATGAGATTGGCACAAGTTGTGCTGAAACTCATTCTGTGAGACACATTCATTATACTCAGACTCATACAGAGATATATCCATAATGTGAAGATAAGCTAATATGTGGAAGCAATAATAAAAGGATCGAGGATGTGCTGTTATTTCAACCCTTTTTGAAAGGGAATAGCATCCGCTGGCCTGTGAGCATTTCAATGTCTATTTTTATATCCTTCCCATCGTGCGTCTTGGTTGTATTGTCTAAATGACATTATCAAATGTTGCCTGTTGTTAATAAATCGGATGGAGGAGACAATCAAATTGAATAGGGTGGTCACCTTATTAGGCATGGAGTAGGGGAAAATATTATCCCCCCCAATTGGACAGGGGGAAGATAATTATGTTTTATTTCTAGAACGACTTTCTTCTGGATCCCATCCACAAGTGCTGTTGCTTCAGTATGCACAGAGTAGGCAAAAGAAAGTGAGATGAAGAAAAGTGATTTTATTTTATTTTTTTTAGCTTGCTGACAGCCTGGAGTTAAGAGAGCAATCAAAGGGGCAAAGGTACCAGCTACTTGAGAGGAGAAGAAGTATGAATGTGAAAGATAAGCTATTTATTGTAGAGAGTGCAATGGATAATATACAGACCATGAACTCCAGGTCTGAAGTTGTTTTTATTCCCTTTAAGGCTGTTAGTCAACATGTTACTTTAATTCAAGTTCTAGATCAGGCTCAAGAAAATAGGCTCAAGAAAATAAACAATGAATACTAAAGGTAACACCAAGGTGTTTTAGAATTAAAACGTAACTAGAGCTAATTCTTGCAATTGAATGTATCTTAACTGAGATTTTTGGACTCTAAATGTGAGCTATAAACTAGTGCCGATATGAGACACTTTTGCTGCTTGGACCCTTCTGAGTTGCAGGGAAATGAGGATATTTTTTGGCATCATTTGACCCATAAATACACTTGATTTCCCCTATGAATCATCATGCTATAATTAGTTTAGGCTTTTTCAAACAGGAGTAGCTCAAAATTGTTTACTGTAGCACAAGACTGGCACGGCATAATTTCTGAAGGTAAATGTTTACATATGAAATCTAGAAATTTAGAGCGGATTAGAGTGCTAAAATAAATAGAGAAGATGATGGATCTGCTAACCTAATGAAATATGAACGCCGTTCTCTTGCCATAGCACAGCTACGAGGAAAAATAATATAATGAATTTAATTATCTGTGGTGTGTGTTTGTGTGTTTTCATTTCCCTCCAGCTCCCTGTGGAGGCCACCTCACAGCTCCTACTGGTGTTCTGCTGTCTCCTGGTTGGCCCTCCTTCTATAAAGACTCTCTAAACTGCCAGTGGGTGATCGAAGCACAAACGGACCATGCTGTAAAGATACACTTCGACAAGTACGTTATTAAGTTTTGTATGTACAGAGAGATGATTTGTCAGATTTGTTCGCTCAAAAATTGCTCGTAAAGTTATTCCGATATACCGATATGTTTAGGTAGTGCATCATTTAGTTAGTTAATATTTTAGTTGGGCAGTCTTTCAGAAGCAATTTAAGTTAGTCAGATACAGATGAACTCGGTGAGTTACTGCTGCTGTAAATGATTAATGTCGGCTTTTTGCACATTTTTTTTCCTGGAAACAAGCCACGGACAGATGCAGCATAGCCTGAAACTGCTATTGCTGAAATTTGTCTTTTTGGGAAGTGATGTAAAAGCCAAGTTTCCCTCCGTCGCCTGTGAGGCATTTTATTTGTGTATGATTCAGCATTAGCGCCGCATGCACATGTCGGCTGCAGAGGCTAGTTAATTTTTCATTTAGCTGGTCAGACATTATTATTCAGAGAGTGTGTTGTTTAACGGTGCACCAGCGGTTCCCAGCTCTTGGGTTTTCTATTCAGCCGTGCAGTTAATTGCATTTGTGTGATGTACTTTTTTGCGTAATCAGTTACTTTTGATGGCGAGATTGATAACCAGCTGCAATCACGATCCCAGAAACCAACTTTGATTTTCAGGACCCTGCAGTCACTACTGTAGGTAATTGCTCAGTCATTCAACAAGTCAATTACTGAGATTGGAGTACAAGCAAAGATAAGAGTGGGCGAGATAACAAGTCAGTAATTTGTTCTGCTAGTTAGTTAGACAAGCTAGTTATGTGGTTATTTTAGTGTTTTGATATTTAAATAGGCAGAACATGTGTCAGTCATTTCTGGTGTGTTCTGTTGTGTTGGTGTATTGCTAAATAGATTATTAGTCTGTTATTTTAATAAAGATATTTGCAGGTAGTAACATTGCCCTTCACAGACTCTGGTTATTTTTTTGGGTATGGCAGGTTATTATGTGTGTTTGTTTGTTAGTTTTATATTTACTGTTTTTTTTTTTCCATTTGTCTTCGTCTAGGTTCCAGACAGAGGTCAACTATGACACACTGGAGATCAGGGATGGCCCCTCAGCCTCCTCTCCCCTGATCGGCGAATACCACGGCACCCAAGCGCCTCATTTCCTGATTTCCACGTCCAACTTCCTGTTCCTGCTGTTCACCACAGACAACAGCCGCTCTGCAGCAGGCTTCAGTATCAGATATGAAAGTAAGGCTGATTGACTGATTGATAGAGATGTTTGCTGGACACACTGTGAATTGCTGACAGACATGTATACGCTCGCCCGCTTAAATCTGTGGCATCTGCGCTCGTGTGATGTGATTTTCAGGTGTCAAAATGGAGTTGGACTCGTGTCTCGATCCTGGTATCCCGGTCAATGGTCGTCGCCATGGCAGCAGCTTCTCCATTGGCTCTCGCGTCTCGTTCACATGTGACCTGGGATACACACTGAGCGATCAGGAGCCGATTGTTTGTGAGCAGAATCATCAGTGGAGTCACGCTCTTCCCAGCTGTGATGGTTAGAATCTTCCTTTTTTTTTCCCCATTTTTGTCCTTGTAGGAAACAGTTTGACATTCTATGGAAAATGTGGCCATCAAGAATCACTGTAACACCTCAAAGACCCAGTTTGGTGAAAATCGATTATTCTACCTTGTTAACTTGTCCATATACTATTTGTTTACATGCTAGAAGACATACCATGAGCAGAATAAGCAGACAACTTAGAGTTACATCTAAACCATTCGAAGGGAGAAAGAAATTATGTTAATTGTAAGAAACTTCCAAGTAGCTAACTTTGAGGCACAGAGATGTTTTAGGGGATAAATCAATGCCTGATGAGGGACCTTAAGAAAAGAGAAAATAACTTGTGAATTCCCTCTTCCTACTGGTCTCTCAAAGAACAAAGACCCCCCACCCCCACCCCCAGGAATGCTTAGAATGAAAAACTACAACTGAAAAGTGGTTTGTAAATACACTTGTCAAAAGCTATACTCAGTCCTGTATTTGGCAAATGAAGTAATCTTGATCCGAATTTAATCTTGGCCAATTCTGGTCTGACTGATTATGTAAGCATTAGAGCTGATGTTGTTTTTAATTTCTCCCACTAAACACTGCAACTCAGAAGGAGTAGCCAAGACTCATTGCAGCGGTAATTTGGAGCCTCAGAGATTTTTATCTAATCATTTTAATTCTACTGTATATAAATGCGATATTTGTTAAATTAATCTAGCACTGCAAAATAGGATGGAATTGCATCATCCGCCGAATTGTGGAACGCTGATAAACACTGCGGTTTGTTTTGCCAACACTGCAGTCATTTAGCTCTTTTCTTCAGATCCATCCATCCTTCAGTTTACTGCTTATCCATGTTTGGCAGAGGAGGGTGGAGGCTATGCTAGATAATACTGGGTCAGTGCACTATGCACAGGTCTCCAGTCTTCAACAGGCTCCCTACATATAGACAGATGGCCGCTGACCTTCACATATGTGGGCAGTTTAGAGTCAGCAGTTAGCATTATGCAGGTCTTGGCAGCACCGGAGGGAAGCCTGTGGGAAGAAAATGCAAATTCACCAAAAGGCATTCAACATGTTCAAATCCAAATCTGTGTGTCACATCCTCTTTTATTGCTACATGGAAATGTGGGCATAACCAAAGTCTTGAGAAACTACTAAAAATAAGTGTTCCAGTATTATAAAAGGATTTTTTTTTCTTTTTTTACAAATTACATTGAATTAAATATGACTAAATTGCCCTCTGACTCACTTGTTTATGGTGATATGTATTCGGGAGATGGTTTATTTGGAAGTCGTTTTGCAGTAAGGTGGACAGTGAGTGACGAGGGTAGCAGCAGGATTCCAGTCGCCTTTTTTAGCACAGTACATCTTATAGCGTGTTTGTATTGTGGAGGGGAAAAACATCATATAATAGGTATTAGAAAATACAAAATACAATTCAGTCATCCCATAAATACCATTACTAGACATCATGGTCTTATGTTACTCATTTCTGGTAGGCTATAAATCAATGCAGCTTGAGGTTAGTCCACTTAGTTTCCCTACTAATTAGTTTGGTCCTAAACATAAATAGCTCCTCTATATGAATGTAAAAACAGAAGCGGCAGAAAAGAGGTGAGCCAGAGTGTCAGCAATAGAAGAGATGAGAGAGGGATGTGCTGAAAGTGTCCCCATGACATCAGTAACTTCTAGGATATGAAGCTGATTACTAGCCTTTTGTTTTTTTTTATCATTTGACTATTTGTAGCTGGCAGTTGTAGCGTTAATCGCACAATCCGTCCCCACTCTCAGAGTCTACACGCTCACCACAATGACTCAAGTTGGACATTCATTCGCGGTGAAATTATGCAGGTCAACAGGCACTATTGAAACAGATGCTCGCTGGCCATTCGCAGGCCTCCCCGCTCAGCATTTTGCCCACAGCTCATGCTATCATGGGAGATGAATACACGGCGCTTGATTTGATCTGGCGATTGAAAAGAATCCAATTTGAAAACTAAAGTCAGGATGTCTCAACTTGGGAGTGAGTTCATACCGAGGCAATCTATCTCTCACTATCAGCCATATAACATAAGCAGTTTTAAACGACCACTGTGACATTTTCAATTTTCAGCCAAGCATGCCATCTCACCAGACAGCTGTCACATTACAAGACACATTATTTCAGAATGGCACTTTTCTGAAACGGTGTGTAAGCCTTGACTAAAATGTAATATGTCATAGTTTGCTTTCGGGGAGGGGGCAGATCATAGTGGATTTTTTTAAATTTTTTTTATAAAACCTTTAGTTAACAAGGAATTCCCATTGAGATCAAAAACCTTGTGTAGGAGAGAAACCTGGCAGAGGCAGCAGACGCACAAACGCACAATGAGTCAAGTACAGAGAGGTGACAGATTAAGGGGACTAGCCTGAAACCTTTACCCCTACACTGAGGTGATCTGATGGCTCTGTGATGCTGTGGGGGGCATTTTGCTGGCAAGGTTTGTGTCCATTTCTCTCCTTAGAGGGAAGCATCACTGCAAATCAATGATGGTGTTGCTCAAAGTTGTTTTCAGTGATCACCTATGATGAAACAGTTGGGGGTGGTCTCTTGTGTTGTGACTAAGTCTGCCTGCTAAAGGCCAGCGATGATCAGGCAGCTTTTTCAAACATGTAGTCAAAAATCACTTCTGGATCATCTATTGGAGTCTTCAGAAAAAGGTTCTCAAAAGAAAGAGTCTTCAAACAGTCTTCAGAGTCTGATGTGAATAATGTTTATTCAATACAGAGGCTGTAAGAACAAACATGAGCAAAACCTCGAGATGTTTACCAACTACACAGAGTGTTACATTGTCTTATATACTTATGCAAACTTCTTTTAAACTCTCCTCCTTTGTCTGGAAAACCAAAACCCATCCTTGATCTGATTTAAACATCCTATTTAGGACTGATTTAAACATCCTATTTTCCAGTTTTGGCATTTGTTCAATTGCAAAATCCCACAACACTTGCAGAATGACAATGACCCTATCCATAGGGACCGCTGAATATTATGAAAAAGATGTGATCATATACTATGGCCTTCACACCCAACCCAGTTGAACACCTATGGGAGATTTTGGACCAGCATGTTAGACAATGATCTCCACCACCTTCATTAACACATTAAATAGGGGAATATCTTTTGGAGGAATGGTTCCAGTGGTTCCCTAGAGGTCCAGTGACTCAGCTCTGGAAGCCCCTTGTGGCCAAACACCTTACTATTACCTTACTATACTTGTTTTTCCTTTCATTTGTCACCCATCTGTGATTTTACAACCACAATTTTGAATAACCAGGTAATTACCATTCCTAAATCTTCTGTTACTTTACTTTTTCCTACGTTATCTGCTTCGCATGTTGTCATTCAGAGAAGACTTGAATATCACAACACTTTAGGGGAGAAAAAAAAATCATCTTTAAGAACTCCCAAAGCCACGCTCCAAGCAGCTTATACACACACATACACACATTACCGACAGTAATCTTATTTACAGTATAGTCTCAAAGGCGCAGTTAACATTTCATACACACTATGTAACGCAGCCACCGAAATTCATTACTTTGACAATATTGCGGCTAAAAGTGAAAACATAACGGCGTGCAGGCACCATTCCCCTCCAGTAATGCTCCAGTGTCTGTCGGACCCGAACCGTTCGTCTTCTTACTGCAGGTCAGCTAAATCGCTGAACAGATAATACAGAACACTGGCTGCTCTTTTATGTGTCAGGGAGAATATTGAAGGGCTACTGTGACATTTTAAAGTTTGCAGTTGGTGCCAAGACAACAACTTGTTAGAAGTGACCAAAGTCACAGTATCCCTTTCAGTTAAAAAAAAAAAAAAAAAGCCACAGCTTCTTCTAAGAGGAAGATAATTAAATATCGAGAAAATGTTGAAGGCAGGATGGAGGAGGAACGTAGGTAAAGTCTGCTGTACTATCTTTGTATATTTACCACTTCTCTCTCTGAAAGGCTACCTATATCCCTCTGTATCTGCTTTTCTTTCGGAGTTCAGTCTGCTGCTGCCTCTCATGTTTTTGTTAGCCATGAATAGTCTTTCTTTTTGTCCATTTCTTTTTCTTGCATTATTAGACAGTTCACACTTCCTTGCATACCTTCATTAACAATCTGTCTTTATCTTCTCACACACAGATCTTTCAAAGTATGCACCGTTACACACCATAGACACACACAGACAGGCACGTGCCTCTCTCAACAAGGGTCATTTAGTCAGACAGCGTCCCAGTTTTTACTGAATCCTGATGTGAGTGTGACCACAATACACAAAAGACAGCTAGTCAGACAGAAGAGAGAAAGCGGCTCTCATTACTGCTACTCAACTCGGCTCCAGCTCCGTTGAAATGTGATATGGAATGAGATGGAGGGAAAGACAGAGAGATAGGGAGGGAGAGGTGAAGCCTCGGTCTAAGCTCTGGAGTAGCTGCAGCATGAAGAAATAAGAGAAGCTGCAACATCTGTCTTCACAAAGGCAGAGGTAATAAATAGTAATTTTATGAACCTTTCACAAAATGAATCATTACAGTGTTTATTTTAGGAGCTAAAAGGGATTTTTGTGCACCAATATATATATAAATCTTCAACTATCAGACAGGACAGGTGGTAACAGTGAAGAAAAATACTATTGTCGGTGATTTAGTTCATTGACTGGGATCGGCTTGTTTCATTGCAAAGAAAAAGACTCCCTTTTTTATTTCCATGCCAGTCAAACACCTTGAAGCACTTTAATTGAATTAAATTTAACTGAATTGAGCTGAATAGAATTGAAAGGGATGGAGGCACAGTCAGAGAGAAACAAAGAGTCAATATATTATCTTAGTTCAGCAGTCTCTAATGCACTGCAAGCCCTCTTTTACTCTCCATTACATTGCTATAGTATTTTCCATTCTGCTCTATCCCAAATGAATTTGTCCTGTTCCATATCAGTGGTTTGGCTCAGTGTGGTGGTTAGGTGTCTGGTAACACGCACACACACACACACACACACTAGTCTCTCACTCTTTTTCAGCAAACCACTCTCTCTTTCTGTCTGTCACATTCTCCCTGCTCTGTTTTCCTTTTGTTTCTACATCAAGTGCATCTCTCCCCTTGTCTTCTTTCTCTATGTAGCTCAGATCAAATGCAGAATTAACTAACTTCTACTTTTGATAAAGTTCTGCCTTTATTCTATAACACGATATAACGCGTTTGATGACGCTAACTGTTTAGTGCATGTCATAATTTGCACTGTTTTGATTACGCAAATATTGCTAATATTATGGTCTTTCGGCATAAATTTGATTATGTGAAAACAGATTGAACTGAATTCCCATTTGCCAGCTGTTCGTTACAAGAAAATGTTTTATTACTTATGTTAACTTGCATCATTGTGGTGTAAGACATATTTATTAAAAAATTGAGACACCAATTGGGAATGAAGCACTGTTGGATTTCAAGGCATTACATATAAAGCTCTCTGTGCCTGACATCTCAACACGTAACCTTTGATTGGTTTACATTGTTTTACAGTATATTATTCATTCCTCTCACATAACCTACCAGTAATCTCTTAATATTGCCGGGAAACTTTATTTTGTATGAAGGAAATTTTAACATCAATTCACAAATTTCAGCTAATTTGACTTTCTGCAATTTTTTTTAAGTCAACTATGTTTTAATTGCAGTGCTTTAGCTCATTGCAGATGGTGTATTCATTGTGTACAATTATAAAATAGATTTTTTTTTCTCCTGTTTTGTTCCACTCTTCTCTTGTCCTCTATTTTTTCCTTCAGCTCTTTGCGGAGGATATGTTTTTGGTAAAACCGGGACTATTCTGTCACCTGGTTTTCCTGACTTCTACCCCAATTCTCTAAATTGCACGTGGACAATAGAGGTGTCTCATGGGAAAGGTAACAACACTCACACACAGACATAATGACAACACCTATTCTTGCTTCGAAAATGTTATTATGATTTTTCTGATTTCATATGGTAATAAATGTGTTAATAAACATGTAAATTTGTTTACTGTGCAAAGGTTTTAGGCACCAAAATGTGGCTTTTCTTTGCTTTTAAAATGCAGCAAATTCTCCTGCACAGGTTTTCGAGTTACTTAGCAGATAACTCGGCCAAATCCTTTCAGAGAACTCATCACGATCATCGTCTTCTGTCCCCTAATATAATCCTCAGTGATGCTGAGGTCAGGACATTGCGGGAGCTCCTTGTTTTTCTTACTGCAAATAGTTCTTTATGACTCAGACTTGATGCGGAATTATTTTGGACTGATGAAATGGTGTTGCATAATGGACAAGAATCTAAACATCTAAAGTGTCTAAGACCTTTGCACGGTGCTGCCTGAAATTTCGGTTATGTTTCTGGTTTGACGTCTGTGTTCGTCTGCTGCTATTTGTGTATCTGTGACTAACCCTCTGCCTTCTATTGCATGTCTATCCATCCATTCATGCGTTCATCTGTCCATTCATCCATCCTGCCGTCCGTTCATGCAGGAGTCCATCTGGTTTTCCACACATTCCATCTGGAGGAGAACCACGACTACCTGTCCATCACCGAGGATGGCAATTTCCTGGTTCCAGTGGCCCGACTCACCGGCTCAGTGCTGCCCCCCAGTGTTAAGGCTGGACTCTATGGGAACTTCAGCGCTCAGCTACGATTTATATCGGACTTTTCCATGAGTTACGAAGGGTTTAATATTACTTTCTCAGGTGAGAACCAAAACAGAAGTTGCATTTTTTGTGTACACAGAGAAAGTTTTCTGCCCACAACATTCATGTTAACTCTTTCACGCAATAGAAATAACCCCCCTTTAAAGGCAGACATATGCCCATATCTTTCAGATCTGGACAGACAGACTGAACAGATATCATAAACAGAAGGACTGGCTGTGCTACATGCTTGCTAGTTCTTGTGTGCACACATGGCACATTATTCTGCCTTACAAATGTTGTGAGCAATAAGTTAACGGTGAAGGTGATTAAAAAATGATGTGAAACAGGATGGCACTTTGCCAAACTGTAAGTTTTAAAACCTAATTATATGCCTTTTTAAGCTGATTACTGTTATGATCATTGTCATAGACCTACTATAAAACCTAAAAAAGCATTAAGATACTGCACTCGTAGCCTAATTTGAAACTGTCTCATTCACTGCATGAGTGAGAAGATCCCATAAAAAAAGCTCAGGGAAGCTGCTATGCACTTCTCTTTAATGGCGGCAGGATAGTTAGCCAGATGTACATTTGCCAAGCTCACAAGTGAGTCGTTCCTTTTGTAAAACTGTAAAATACTTGTCGAAGTGAGTTGTTGAGAAGCGAGGCAAAGGAGATTTTTTAAGCTTAATCAAGACTAACTGTTGAGTTTTTCAAATATACATCTGGTTAGCTAATCCACCTTTAGTAAAAGAAGAGACCCTGTGTCTTCCATGTAGTAATTGCCAGTTTACAGCACATCTCTGCAGACCAAAGCCAACTCCAACTGACCAGGGCATCTCCAAACACAATGGGCTAGTAGCAGCAAGTCCCCAGAACTGGACGATCATTCGTGTTACACCATCTTTATCTCCAGTAATGCAGCATATTTCTGAGTTAGATGATGGTGTGAACAGGGTTTAGCTAGGGTTTAGGATTTAAATCAAATCCCTTAGATGTGATTCAATTACTAAAAGTGAGGTAAGCAAATAGAGTGGCACAGTACAAATCTGAAGAGAACTGTGGTGTTACAAAGCTGCAGCCATAGATTTCAACCACATTCTTCCTTTTCAAGGTTTACCAGCTGAAATCCAGAAGCACACACCTCCTTCTATGATCATGTTCAGTCCTAGTTTGTGCCCTTCATGTATATTTTTGTATCAATGAGCTAATCATTATTTTTTCCAATGGTAAATTAATTGTTGATGTGTGGCAAACCATGAAAGCTTTTTAGAAACACTGTTGTTCTAACGATAGCTCTAGAATCCTTAAAGACTCCCTTAGCCAAGCGATGAAAACATGAATTTAAACTTTAAACTGCTAACCTCTTAGTTTACATGATAGACACACAAAGCTGTGCCATCACCTACTTGAGTGCATTCTTACCACTTTGCTAGTGTGGCTTACTATTGTCTAAACAGTCCACATGAATTGTGGATTTAGTGGATTAGACAGTCCCTCGTCAGACAATCTACAGTAAATGGTGCAGGGAAACTAATCTTTAAATAAAATATGTTCTTGTTTCTTCTTCAGCTTTCTTTACATTTGAACTAATGATCTAGTTTAATGAATTATTATTTATTTTATGACACGTATTTGTGGGATTTAAATGTAGCATTAGCTTAACTACACAAAATTACATGATTTTTACATTTTTAAGAGTAATAATAATTCCTTCTTTTCTAGTCTTGGCTAACTTAACTTCAATCATACAGTGATGCACATCATATCAATTTGTCATCTTATAGTGACTCATCAAACTTTCATTTTTCTCTCTCCTGGATGTACAGAGTACGACTTAGAGCCATGTGAGGATCCTGGCGTACCAGCGTTCAGCAGGAGGATGGGATTTAGATTTCGAGTCGGTGACTCGCTGGCCTTCTCTTGTTTCCACGGCTACCGACTTGAAGGAGACAGCAAGATCACCTGCCTGGGAGGAGGCAGACGAGTCTGGAGCAACACGCTTCCACGATGTATAGGTAGGACTGTCAAATAGGCCAGATAGACTGACTAGTATATCCGTGAACATATGATAGACACAGCCTAATAACACAAATCAAGGTATAAGTGTATATATATTTATATTCTAGTATTTTCCAACATCTTTCTTTATACATTACTGTCTTTACTCAACATTATACAGAGCAACATCTTAACAAGCCTAAAAGATTTTTTTTGGTTTTAAATATCATTGGTAGCATTAGTAGCTTTAGATTGATTGTATCTTCTTTTCAAATTTTCAAATAAACTTCTTTACCCGAATACGCCTAGGGGTAAAATATCAGCGTTTTCCTGGTTGTAATTCACCAGTAGTTTATTGCCAACAGAATGGTAATTTATAGCTGTTCGACTGGTTGACTGTTGGTTTTATTTGCCAGGATTTGGCTGTTAGCAGGTTGTAATTTTCTGGTATTTGATGCGTATCAGTGTTTCCTTGGAAGCTGCTGGTAATTTATGAGAGTCCGACTGGTGGCTGCTGGTAATTTTCAAGCCCCAGAAAGAGCAGACTGAAAATGCTATAATAGCATTATCTGTCAAGAGATCAGGCCTGACTAAGAGGAAACTGAGCAACAGCAGCTGGCAGCAAGCATTGGGTTCATCTCTCTCCCTCTTTTTCTTTCTAAATGTCTCTTGCTTTAGCTCTCCATCTTTTTCTAACTTTCTAACTATTTCTCCTCCTCTCCCTCTGTATTTAGACAGTCCTTGGGTAGATAATTAGTGCATTAGCTGCTATATGCAAAGTGTTATAACTGTGTCTTTTGTTACTCCCCTTTTCCCTTTTCTAATTTCTCTCTGCACATTTTCAAAAGGCTCTTGTCTGTCTTGGTTCATCTGATATCTTTTCTTCCTCTTCCAACTCCTTCCTTCTCCCTCTTCACTATCCTCTATTCTCTCACTCCCACTCTATGGTACTGTTTTCACTTTAAAAAGAATTTCTGAAGAATCCCTGGTACTATCCTTGAATTTATGCTCCTTATCTCCCACCCTAATCTGCTTTCGACACCACAGAACACTTACTGAAGTGTTGTTGTAAATCTCACAAAGGTGATCTTTGTTCAGATTTGATAAACATGGCGTCTTTTTCAGTGTTTCATATTGTTCCTTTTTTCCCTCTTGTCTGTCTCATTACTTCCAATTTCCTCTGTCTCCCTTCAATGTGATGGTGGTCCTCCTCAATGGGAGTTAAAAGCCTACTCGGCTCTCTTATTTTCTCCTCTCCTCATTTACATATGACAAAATTCCACTTATTTGAATTCCAAAACTTTGATAGGCACTGCACCTGCTAGATAATTCTGTATAATTTCTATGAAACACTTTTTCTAACAAACTAATCCAGACCTGCTTTTATACAAAGTTTTTCATTTTGCCCTCTTTTTAATCTTTTGTAGTTTAATTGCTTTGCTTTTGAATGTATGCTGCAGTTACTTATCCTTGTTTTTTTATTTTTTATTTTATTTTGAAGCACTTTCAGATGAGTGCTTTTCAAGCTATGCTATATGGTTCTTTATTATTATTGTTAACATATCTGCTGAGTTGAATAATGTTATATGCACTTTAGTACAATCTCTCTTTTTTCATATAGAATTGTGAGTCCTCACCTGTGTTCTTTTTTTCTGCACAACAAGCCAACCCAGACATTCAGACTGCTCAGAATAATTACATAGAATTGCTGTGATTTTCATCCACACTTTCCGTCTCCCCTTTACGCTCTCGCTGTAGCCGAGTGTGGTGCCTCCTCACTAGGACCAGAAGGCGTTCTCCTTTCTCCAAATTTCCCTTCCAACTATGATAACAACCATGAGTGCATCTACCGCATCACTACTGAAAAGGGCAAAGGAATCAGGCTGAAAGCTGAGAGCTTCTCTTTGCAAGACGGAGACTATCTCAAGGTATGCACGCACAAACACACACACACACACGCCGACACACACATGTACAAACATGACAAGCTTTCCCCAATCAGGTGGAAAATCCATAAATGCATAATTTATGAATGGCTTCACCCACACACACGCACAATGCACGCACAGGATTATATCATTAAAAGCTGTCTATATGCAAAGCTGTATATATTTTGACACTCATATGCTTGAACAGATTATTATGTGATAGGTTTGCTTATGCTTGAAAAGGAAACAATAATTGAGTTGTGGATGCTGATACAGTCATGAACACACTTAAATTATGTGCCAAAATAAATAAACTACAAGTATTTACTGTAGTGATCACACCAGACCAGAAATGTATACGATTATTGATCTCTTACTGTCATTTGCTTGGACAACACGTTTCTCTCATTGATTCATCACGCACTGCCACACATGTTATGTGCGAAACCTTGCCTGTTTTTTTTTACTGTAAAATAATTGACCATCTTTGGTTCAAATAGTAATATAAGATAAACCTCTAAATTTATAGATCCCACTGCAGTTTTTTGAAGCAAGTGATATATTTAGGATTTGTTTATTTTGTGTATGGATAGTAAATCCAAAAGAAAGTTGCTTTTATGTTCGCAGTTAACAGTCAATTATATGACAAGAAATATCAAAATATGCAACCTCAACTGTGCTCTCAGTTCATACTGGCCACTCCATCACTTTTTTTAGGGAGTTCATTCACTCATCAAGAAGTTCTGCATGATGCTGCAACAATTTTGAAGTGAACGAAAATTCTATGGGAGGGTCAATACTTTGATTCCTTCTTCTGTGTTTGACACAAAAGCCTTGAAGAGGAATTTCACATCTACACATTTTTATGTCAGTGTATTCTGCACTCATTGTTATGCTGTATTGTTGAGTGCAAAGTTTCTGAATACGGCCCTCAAAGCACGTTCATACTGTGAGGTTTTGATCCAGCAATGCACACCTGGTCTAATTAAGGTGTCAGGGAATGTGCATCCTTTAATTATATGAGGTGTGTAAGAACAAGGCAGGAGGAAAAGCGTGAACAACAGGAGGGGCTTTGAATCCTTGGCTTACCCAGTATGTAGTTAAATTGTATTATCAAGGTTGGCCGTACCTGTTAGATGTGTTAAACATTGTTGTAAGAAGCAATAACATCCCTGCAGGGGGTTATTAACCATGTTCTCTATTAGTGCTGATGGTGCTCCTGCTGGAGTGGCCATCCAGGCTGAATGAATGCATCGGAAGCAGAGGCACAAAAGGATCAATTCTGCCTCTATTAACCCTCTAATGAACACAATGCAATCTGTACTTGTTGCATTTGAAGGTTTTTCTTTTTTGAGACTTTCACTGGATGCAATATGTGGTAACAGAAAGTAAAATAAATAGTTATACCAAAAAACTATTAAATAGCCTCAAAAGGTGTTTTTTGCACAACGTGATATGCTTGTTTATGTGACCGTTTGTATTAAAACTACTTGCACTGTTTCATTAACACTAAACACCATATTGACTGATCATATGCGTGTCAGCTGTAGCTTAAAAAAGATATGTTGCACTTGACACTGTGAGGTGATGCAAGCTTGATCTGCAGAATGTCATTATGGTTTTCTCAGTATGTTGCTGCCTTCATAAATTTCAAGCATCTGGAGAAGTCACCATTTGACAGGCAAAGTATTCACTGAAGTGTTTACATATTAGAAAACTACCTATGTACCTCTGAATTACAAAGAAAATTATAGATGTTTCCAAGCCTCATGTGTCCTCATACTGTGAGCCTCTGCTCCGGTACATGTGCCCACTACAATGTCATGTAGGAGCAGTTGTGCGAGCTGTTTTACAGTTTTGACACTGTCTTACAGACATCGTTTAAAACTGTTTCTATTCACAATGTCTCTTAGCGGTATTAGGCCTGAGGGCATGGTTAAGCCAGTATGTGGTTAGAGTGTATTATCAGTCTTAGGCCCAGAGCATTGGCTGAGCCTGTCTGTGGTTAGATTGTATTAGCAGGGTTCTCCCTGACTTTTAGAGAGGCTTAACGTCATTGTAAAAGCTGGAAATGTTCCCAGTGGGATAGGTATATAAAAAAGAGAAAAAAATCCCTTAAAGAAGAGGAAAGTGACACAAAGATGGTTAACAGACATAAACATGCTTAAATGTTGCCTATAATAGTCCGTCACACCCTGATTCCTGAAGAAAGGAATGAAGAGAAGCAGGGGAGCCTTTTTTCATCATTCAATGCACACACACACATTCACTATTTGTCTAGTAATAATAAGTTGATTCCTTATCCCAAACTAGAGAACCAAATACAGAGGTAACTACAGTATATTAACAACTAGAGATGAGAACACAAGGACAAACTGGAATCTAACATACATTTCAATAACTAATGGGTCCCCGAGACTGATTACAAGATTAGCAGTTCATTATTAACATAATTCATACAATCATATTACATTTTTAGTTTTACTTTTCACGCTTGAGATCTTTAATTACTTCATATAAATAAACTTCATTGAAAGAAAGAGTTTCTCTGCAGCAATTTCCTCTCCTTGTACTAAGCAGATGTTTCAGTACAGTAATGTGCTGTAGATGCATTAATAGAACATAGTTAGCAAAATACTACAACTGTAATTCATTACACTTTAGACCAGGTTAGTTTGACATAATAATTAATAATCTTTTGTGTCATTAAGTAAATGTAATTATTGGAGTTGGATGATTGTTGTGCTTCACACACAGAAGGAATGATTAAAACATTAAAACAGCTGGACAGGCATCATCCATCCATCCATCCATTATCTGTACGCCGCTTAATCCTCTGGAGGGTCGCGGGGGGGCTGGAGCCTATCCCAGCAGGCTTAGGGCGAAGGCAGGGGACACCCTGGACAGGTCGCCAGTCCATCACAGGGCCACACATAGACAGACAACCAAGCACACTCTCATTCACACCTACGGACAATTTAGAATAGTCAATTAACCTCAGCATGTTTTTGGATTGTGGGAGGAAGCCGGAGTACCCGGTGAAAACCCACGCATGCACGGGGAGAACATACAAACTCCACACAGAAAGATCCCAGGCGTCCTAACCGGGACGCGAACCGGGGATCTTCTAGCTGTGAGACGGCGGTGCTAACCACTACGCCACCGTGCAGCCCTATGTCTATTCATATAACATAAAAATAATAAACACAGAGGCTTATTTTGTACTGCTAAAATATTATAATATTACATCAACATACCTCACAACTACTTCCTTGGATTTCCTCAGACCAGTAAAATGATATTAATGCTATTTAAAAGATTAACAATCAATCAATCAAATTTTATTTGTATAGCACTTTTCAGAAACAAATTACATTCAAAGTGCTTTACAGAAAAAATTAAAATTAAAGCTGCAAGCAGCGTTGGACGGGTTCGAGCTTCTTGCTGGTCGGCGACCGAGACAGGATATCGCCATATGCATGTCTTTAGGAACTGACTTTGATCACGCGTGAGAAGTTTTAGGCTGATCGGAGCATGTAAAAGGTGGTTAGACAGCATTTCCTGTTTGATGGCGAGCTGGTTTCTAGATCTGCCCTCCTAATCTGGCG
>OMNN01000183.1:27794-39351 GCA_900302755.1 Chromis chromis | reverse complement strand
GACAAGAGTGGTACTGGCTATGTGTGTGTGTGAGTTAAAGGCTGCTTTTCCCCCTCCAACATCATGTGTGTCTGATTATCACACCGCAATCATTTCTGGCCTCTCTCTTTCCCTTAGTCCCTGTTCCATCCATCCCTCTTGTTCCTTCGTTAAGGGTTCAGTACCGAACAAAGCACACAGTCATGCAGAGAGAATGTGAGGCTCAACAGACTGGTTCCAACTCACACCACAATTACATACAGCTTCTCCCTCACTGTCTCTTCCCTTCTTTATCCCCTCTCGCAATACTTTTCTCCCCTAAAACGTCCACGCTCTGCTTTTCTACTTTTTGCATAATGTGTCTTTTTCTATATACGTATATCTGTCACACACAATTTGTCTCTCTTTTGTGGTCGCCAATTAGAGTCTTATGTCTCCTTCACCCAGAGGCCCCTTGGTCTAAATAGGTTTCTTCTTTTTGCCTTTTTTTGCAGGGAAAACATTTTTACTCTTTTAACAGCTCTCTGTGGAACTCATTGTAATGCTAGCGCTATTTTCTACACAACCAGCATGTTGGGAAATATTTCTACTGATGTGTTTTTATATCGAGTGCCACAGTTCAGCACACCAAGTTCAGTCACGGTGTTATCTCCGAGTAGATGGCTTTTTTTTTTTTTTTTTGCTCCACATTAACCGTGCTGCAAGTTGAAGGAAACTAATCAAGAAGATTTTTTTGGGCAGAGAACATTTGTTTCCTGTATCTCTTGGTGACTCTGCTCTCTGTGGCTGCCTCCTCTTTATTTTCTATCTCCTCTTTCTCCTCCAAAGCGTAGAAATGAAGGCTCGATAACCATCTGGCTGTAAGCAAGCTCTCTTTGAGCTTGCAATTTCAATTTTCCTCTTATATTTGTATAGATAACAACAAGACAGGAGGGAGAGGAAAATGTGCTTTATCTTGTATCATTCTATGAAGACCAATCCAAATGCAACTTGACTACGGAGACTATGTGACGCTAAATCTACAGCACACGCCACTGAAATTGAAACCGAGCAAAAAAATGACAAGTCGACGATATATGGATGTGTGCGACTGCATCAAAACTAGATGATTTTTTTCCGAGTTGAAGATTTTCAAGGACAGATAATCAGCATTCCTACCTCGTACTCTTGAGAGAACTTGAGATTGTCGTTAGCCTTGAGGCGCTCAATGTGATCTGCCAGCTCAGAGATGGGGATGGGCGGGTGACTTGCCATGCCTGCCGAGCACAGAAACACAAAAAGAGGCCGTTTTGATACATGTACAGCTGAACTCTTTTGGAGGAAAATGTTAAGAGTTAGGATTCTCAAAGGAGGTGTTGTTTAGTGTTCTGTCCATGGTCAGCGGCGAAAGCAAATGGAAGTGGGTTTTTCTTTTTTTGTTAAGTGACCATTTTCTCTCCAGGCAGACAGAAAGAACAATGTGCGTGTTCAGAAAGTTACTGAGGCACAATAACATGTCCACAGAGTATATGCACACTGCTGGTGAAGATAAAAAAAGACTATGACACAGGCAGTTAAAAATTTAGCATGACTGGTGTTTTTTGGGGGATTTTTAAGAAAGTATTCCAGAGGCATTTGATGAAATGTTGTCAATTCAAGCAGCTTCTTCCTATATGGGATGGAAGGTTAGTTAGCATGAAAATGGGGAAAGAGATGGAAGGAAGGAAAGAAAGAAAGAAAGAAAGACAGAAAGAAACAAAGAAAGATAATGTAGTAATGGGGGAAACAATGGCAGCAGAGAAAATCAAGATCTATGGTGGACTAAGACCAACTAACTTGACAAACGCCGATAACCGCGGTACACTGATACACGGTAGGCTGAAAAGGGAAACAACACCACGGTTAATCTCATCAACACAGCTAATACCAACTACATATCATGTGTATGTCGATATGGGTTAGTCTCCAATCTACCTGGAGTCTGGAAGTTGATTCTACGTAGCTCCACTGGATCAGTGGGATGGTGGGAGGACATGGCTTTGCTGCAGGGAAAACTGCCCTTCCTTCCTTCAGCCTCGGCCCTTTTCCTGCAACACCAGACACAATTTACCTCAAGCTGATGTAGGTAAAAATATGCAGCCTGAAATTGGCCTGTTGAAAATTGGGACATGCATACTAATGTCTAACCCCAAATTATGGGATTTGTGCAGCCATCGGAAAGAATTGTTCCTTGGACATTTACAGACATAACCGTAATTCTCAGGTAATTTCTGTTTCAAATTTGACCATATCTTTGGCCGACTGCTGGGATAGTGCTGCAGCTTTTTGTTTGAAAATGACCAGCTGATTGTCTGGGATGGTGGTGGGTGGTTGCTTTCTTTCACAGAGAAACCCAGGAGGCATCTATTCTGTTTTATTTTAATCACTGACATGAAGAAACCTGTGCAAGGCTGTTGTCTTTCCTAAGTGCTTCGGTAAAAAGCAACAGGATTTTTCTTTCTGGTCCTCGAAAATGTTTCACTTCTCATCTGAGAGGCTTCTTCAGATTTGAGGAAGAGAGGTGAAAGAGAGGTGAAATGAAAAAAAGAGAAGTGCAGTTGCTTTTTACTGAAGCATGTAGGAATACCATGACCTGGATGACTGAGAATCTACACACTCGTCCTTGTTCAGTCTGAATTTTTACAAATAGTTTTTATGCCCACCATCTTTATCCAGTGCAATAAACTGAACTGCCTAAACTATATAATTCATCTAGTACGGTATATTTAGGTTAATATACAGTCATTACGGAAACACTAACATAATCCTGTCTATTTTCTAAAGCACTCTTTGCAAAGGCTTTTCAAGGAAAATGTCCCTGTAGGACAGAAAAAATGGTAATAAGCAGTGTTTGTTTACCTGTCAGGTTTGCTGGATCCAAACAGGGAGACAAGCAGATAAAAGGACAGACAAGGATGAATACCATTAGTGTCCAATCAAAAAAACATCAGAAACTAAAGCAATGCTGAACTCATCAGTCTCTCCTTCTCCTTTAAACGCATCAGTTTCTTATTACGATGTTAGATATGCAAAATGGCACCTCCTGTAGACATAAAGATGAACAGCGGGTGTGAATCTACGAACAAAAACCCTTTTCAACACAACCCTGCATACACATTATAACCCAGCACCCTCACACTGTGACACCTGGTGCTTAATGACACACTGGAAACACGGCTCAAAGTGCAACTTAACGACAAGTGAGGCATTACTGGCTGGAGATCGCCGACAGGTTACACTCCAGGGCTTATGAGCCTCAGATTATTACCATCAAGGTTAATAATTTTGCTATGCCGCATCAGTCACAGTGGTTATTCATGAGCATTAACAAACCTCTAGCCAGAAGATGAGATGATTATCATGAATAATGCTAATGGCTGATAATGTTATCTTCCCCTATCTCTTATATTAACGGATGTTTCTCCCTGCATATGGGTTCAAACACAGATCACAGGGAAAAACCTCCCACAAATTTCTACAAGAACCTGTGAGCTACACTCGGCTATGATTAGTGTAATAGACAAGCAGACTGGGATGATAATTGTCTACCCCAAAGCAGTGTAGAAGAGCAATAAATATAACAATGTTAGCGCTGTATGCTCTTTAAATATTCAAACCCATAATGAACCAACTGGCTCGATGTTTAGTGTAACAGACAGTTGGATGTATAAACTAAATCCCCCCTAAAACCCAAGAGTCCAGATAACTAATGTGAAGAATTATAACCTGTGGGTGACTTTGCTTTGTTAAAGGCGGTCTGAGAATGGCTGCTTAAGACAACACAGTAAAACCAAAGACAAGCAATATAATATAATTATGTGGAATGTACAATACTGCCAAAAAGTAGTTTGAACTGAGCACACAGGGAAGCAAAAAGTCAAATTGGTAATGAAAATAAGTAAATCCCTTTAGAGCGTCTGTTGCCCTTCTGCGAAGAGTTAAGCAGCCTTTTCAATTATTTTTCTTTGTCTCTATTCCCTGAAACTCTTAATCTTTCACCCTCTCTTTTTGATTTCCTTCCCCTTTCACTCACCAATCAAATGCTTTATTAAGCAGTTTTTACTTCTTACTGCCTCCATCACACTGTCTTTACCTCTTGAAGAGGAGAATGGCGATGACGATGCAGACGATGAAGATCACAGCCAGCACAGGACCCACCACCCACAACAGCCCCTCCTCCTCATCGACGATTGGCTGAGGATCCACATCCGATGAGGTTACAGGGTCAGAATAAGGGCTTGTAGCGTACATGGTCTGCAGAAAGACATGGTTTTATGCATTTTCACATAAAAATTTGACAACACTGGACTTGATGGTTGAACTGTGTGTTTTTGTTCGCACTCACATTCTCAGAGAGGTCTAGCAGTGCGAGCACAAAGAAAACATACTCCTGTCCGTTCTGCAGTGGACGGTTGCGGAAGTCGCCATAGTTTCGGCCATCACCTAACGTGAACTCCATGGGGAGGGTCTTAAAGTGAGCTGTGACGTAAGCCCTGGGGTCCGACTGACCGGCCTGTCTGCGGATACGAAGGGCACGACTGATACTAGTCCTGTTGATCTCTTTTAGCAGCTGAAAGGAAAGGCAACAGAGAACAGGTCAACAGGGCCATGAAGAGAAGAGAGGAAGAGGAGGAGGGGGAAGAGAAAATACACAGAATCGACACAAAGACAAAATCAAAACAGAAATTGAGAAATGTGGTTGCTGGTTTTTCATCTAATATGTGCCAAGTTCAAACAAAGTGCAACATCAGGGCAGTTTGACAACTGAATGTCTTTGATACAGCATGCAATGTTGTCATCTTTCTCTATTTATAGTATAATTTTCCTAAAATTGCTATAATTTCCATAATATGTGGACACTGTATACCTTAGTTTTTACACGAAAATCACCTTGGAAAAGGAGGGCAGTTTTGATGATTTTACCCCTCACAAAACCCCTCATCAGTGAATGAAGAAAGGGCTGTAATGAGCATTATTACCTAAGCACAAACATCTTCATCAACTGAATTGCTGCCACAGTTATCCATTGAGACAGTGGACACCATAAAAACTCTATTGAAACTAATCTCACATACATGAATGTGCTTTCAGAGCAGCATAATGAAGTGATACGGTCAGGGAGTGGAATTATAGAAGAAAAAAAGATGGAAAAAGGCTTGTGGAAGTACTGTTCATAATATGCAATAAGACTGAAATTGGCTGACACAACAACAGCAAAAAACCCTGTGCTTATATGATTTCAAAATGTATTTGCATACCTCATTTTTTCTCAGTTTAACAGTAATTACCGCCACCACACCAATCAACATCACCATTACCTTAATATGAGAATTATCTTATAACAAGCTCTTTATTATGCCTGTTATGCAGCTATTTATGTGTGTCATCTCATGTCTGCTACGTGTCTCACCTCATCCAAGTTCATCTGATCGGGCTCCTCCCAGGGATTCAAGAACTTCCCTCCTCTCTGCTTCTTCAGCGGCACCACCACCACATAGTAACCTCTGAAACACAGCGTGCACTGGGATCAGGCCTGAGGACATGTACCACAAACTACACACTTTGTCAACATTTCAGTCTCTGGAAAAACATACTAACATTTTAGGGAATAATTCAACATTTTTGTGAAAAATGTTTATTTTCTTTCTCGGATAGAGTTAGATGAGAATATTGATAATAATCTCATGCCTGCATGGCTAAGACTGTAACAAGAAAGCAGTCATAAGTTTAAAAAAAAAAAATCATTTTCGCACACTTTATTGTGCTGTAGATTTACTTCAAAATGGGATTGCCATTTTGTGAATGACTCTACACTCAAACACTTTAACAAATTGATTAATAATAAAAAACTGAAATATTTCATGTACAAAAGTATCCAGACCCTTTTTTGTGGCACTCCAAATTGTGGTCAGGTGCATGGTGTTTGTTTTAATTATACTTGAGATGTGTCTAAGGTGACTAGAACCTGACAAACCAAACGTGGTACAAAGGGTTTGAGAGGGAAATTGAAAAAATCTGTCAAAAATGCCCCAAAAAAACTCTCTGAGAATTGCCTTGACCGGCTTTACCCAGTTCTAAGTAGTTTCCCAGCCTTTGACAGCCTTCCCTGCTTTCTGCACAGCTACTGGACGAAAGCCAGATTTTAGAAAAACATCTGTCCTGGAGGGTGGACTTTTAAAAACTAGAGCCAATAAAAATGCAAGACTTTGTCTGAATATATGGGACCTAGGACAAGAGATAAAAATGCTAAGCAGTCCCACATAAAGCGATACACCTGGTCACCTTAAATGTGCCTAGAAGATGATCCAAGTCCACCAAATCGGCAAATCGAATGGACTGGACAGTTTAAAAATGTACAAAAGGTCTTACAATTCAACTGCATGTCTAGACAAAGACAAGCCACGAAGTCCAAGGAACTCTCTTAAGACTGCTACAATAAGATTGTGGTGAGGCATAGATCAGGGTGAGGATATGAAACCACTTTGAATGTTCCCAGGAGCACAGTGGCCTCAATAATTGTGAAATGAAAGAAGTTTGGAACCACCTGGATTCTTCCTAGAGTTGGCTGTCCAGCCAAACCGAGAAACATAGTAGGAAGGGTCTTGGTCAGGGAGGTGACCAAGAACTCAACGACCACTCTAACAGAGGTTCAGAAGTCCTCTGCAGAGATGGGAGGACAGTTAGGAAGGATGACTATCTCCTGTAGCACTTCATCAAGCAGGCATTTATAGTAGAGCAGCTAGACAGATGTGGGCTATCATTTGCTCTTGAATAAAACAAACGGTATTTAAAAGACTCTGAGAGCATGATGAAACAGATTCTCTGATGTGAAGGGATAAAAACTTTACTCTTTGATCAGACTTCTACGTGCTATGTCAGCAAACACCCGACCTGCTCATCACCTGGCTAATACCATTCCCTACAGTAAAGCACGGTGGTGGCAGCATCATGTTATCAGGGACATGGAGACTGGTTAACCGAAGAAAGGATGACTGCAGCGAAACAAGAACACTTGAAGCTTTAATTGCCTACAGAGGGGCTTCCACAAAGTACTGAATAAAGGGTCTGAATACGTTTGCAAATTTGCAAAAAGATCTTAAAACATGTTCACTTTGTCATTATTGATTGTAGATTGATGAGCAAAAACTTAACGTAAACACAAAATAAATCAACAACACAGTAAAGTTCTTAAAAGGTGAAGAGTTCACAACATTTTCAGAATTCATTGTATCTTTTTTGCTTAGTTAGCTTAAAATCTGAACTCAATTGTTTAATTATTGAATGTGAGTTTAGGTTACCTCCAGACAGAGACAGGCTGACTATTTCAAGTGCTAGTGGCTGTTGGGAATAGAATCCTATTTACCGTACACACATGATAGTGGTGTTGATCTTTTCATCTAACTCTCAGAAAATTAATAAGATAATTTCCCCAAACTTGAAGCTTTAATCTACTTTTAAGAACTACAGAGTATTGTGTCATTAATACAGTATTCTGCTGTAGGACTAGCAGTGGCTGTGGAGCAGCAGTGTAAATCTAAACAATGTGGCTTCTGCAGGGGAAACAGGCCAACGTCTGAAGCCACACACAAGAACAAAAACAACAACATCTCAAGTAGGGAATTAGGGAAACAGTCAGACCATAAGCAACTACTGAAAGTGTTGAGGGCACAGATACCAAAATCCTCCAAATATACAGCTCTGTAGTGGAACTAGCAAGCAAAAAGATAGAACATATACTCACATATTTAGATTTTTGTATTTGATCAATGCAGATAGATAGAAATGCTCATAGGGTTATTTCTACATCCAGCTGATTACTATTTGTGTTCCCATCTCGGATCAGGGAGTCTAAGCTGGGATGGATGCTTGACACAGTAAAATACTCTTTAGAAACCCCCCCCACTCCAAAACACTTCTGATGTGCAGAGACAGACTATGGGAAAATAGCTGTGCGAACATGCAGCAGTGGAGTGATTCATCCTGCTCTTTAAACATGTAAGACTGATTCTACTTTGTATCTATATTTGTTCTTGGTTACAACAAGCAGATGAAATGCTCAGCTTTGTGCTCTCCTTTGGCCTGCTGTGGGAGTTCTCAGACTTGCTTTGCTGCCAGCTCGGAGAAATCCCTCCTGATAGACCAATAAATGAACATCAGCAGCAGGAGGAAGTAGTGAAATTAGCTCAAATACTCTATAGAACAATTAATCTGACAACAGCTTAATTGGAGCAAATTCTGCACAGGTGACTATTTAAAATCTTCATATCAGGTCATTACCATAATCCAAATCCTTCAGTCTTACTCTCCTCACATTCCTTGAACCATCAGTACCTGACTTTAGCTGTGGTCTGCACAGTTGGGAGCTGCACAGTCACCATGCCATCTGCATTGGTCTTTCCCACCACAGTTGGTTTGGTTTTCAGGATGTCTGGAGCGGTGGTGGCGGTGACGCGGTGCTGTAAGCCCCCAGCGCTGTTGGCCCGGTTGGTGAGCAGAAAGGAGTACTGAGTGTCCGGCTCCAAGCCAGTGATCAGCTTCTGAGTCTGCTTGCCGTCCACTTCCACAGACTGACCCTTTCCATACAGGATCTAGAAACACAAACGCATTTGCGGGTCCAAATAGGAAGCTGTATGTATACATGTTGGTAACTTGGTACCATTAAAAGTTTACTGAATTCACTTTTAGCACCTCCTGTTTGTAATGTACCCAAATGACTTTGATACTGAAGAAAACCAAGTTGTTGAGTCATGTGGATAATATTTTTTTTGCAGTGATTTCCAATTTATGAATGTTTATTTGCAATGGATATATCCCAATGGAATTCATCTAAAGAGATCTAAAAATATGTGTGAAATGTTTGTGTTTTCAGGTTTAACTAAGTTATGACTCATAGATGGAGTAGATTTTTGATGCAGATTGTGGCAACTGGGTGCTAAAGGTTTCACAGTATCTCAAGGTTTAATCTTTAATCAATTTTACAGCCTTGCGGACATTACTAGCTTTTATTAACTAGCACAGTTGAGCTTCATAGCTTTATAGCTAATGAATGGTTGGAAATAAGAAAATAAAGTATAGTAACTGTGCCATGTAAGCCATTGCAAAACATGGAGATTCATTTTTTTCTGCTTTTTTATCCCAGCTGTTAATGCAGAACCAGCTTGTCTTGTTACGCCGTTTGAGACCTGGCTGTTTTTGAATGATAACTTTTGTACCTACTAGCTAACTTCTCTTAAATCCAGTACAACATAAATCTTCTTACAGTGAATGGCTGGGCAGGGTTCTTGTCTCGGATCTCCCAGGATAGCAGCACTGAGTTCTTCATGGCTGCCTTTACTCTGAAGTTAGTGGCAAAAACTATGGCACAAAAGAATAAAAAAAGAAACAAAAAACTTGAATAAGATTCCACAGTCTCAGTTATTCAGTCTACTGAACCAAACACAGTGGTCTTACCTGTGTATCATTCTCTAGTACCAGTCTCATACTAGCTATTTGCTCTGATCAACACACAGTTAGTGTGACTGGACAGGGATACTCGCCCAAGACCCAAGACTCTTACCTTGCTTTGGGAAAGGGATGTTGGGTCTAAGGCTACAGTGACAAGACAATGAAAAAAGGACACTTAGGATGCTGTCACCAGATGTTGTGCGTCCGTGTGTGTGTGCATGTGGGACTTTGCAAAATATAGGCTGAAATGTGCTGTTAGGAGGCGTGTTTTGCATCCTCAGCAATGAAGATGGGTTGTTAAGAATGTGAGTGTGATCCTACCTTGGTCTAACCGCTGCGTCCTAAACTGGACACTTGGGCTGTACGGCCCCGGACCGACAGCTGTGAACGCACACACCCTGACATCATACACAGTATCGGCACTCAGACCCTCCAACAAAACACTCGACTTTGGAGAGGGCACCACAACCTCTGAGGCATTTCCTCGACTGTTTATATCCTTGTACAGCACCGAGTACTTCGTAATTTTCCCATTTTGCTCAATTAGTGGGACTGATTTCCATGCCAGCCAAAGCGAGTTGGCAGAAGCCTCCTCTGAGATGATATTTTCTGGGTATCCACTGGGTGCATCTTCGGGAGTGGTCACCTCTTTTACAGCCTCCTCTCCATAGCCCATTTTGTTACGGGCAGAGAGTCTGAACACATAGTTAGCTCCCTTGTGGATATCCTGGGCAGTGTAGCGGTTTTCCTTGGTGGGAAACTCCACCACGGTGAAGGGAAGGACGTCGACACGGCCGAAGGTGAGGCGGTACCCCAGGAGCGGGGTCGGTGGATTGGGAGGTGCGTACCACTGAAGCAGAGCAGTACCTGAATCAGTGGCACTCACCATCAGTTTGGGTTTCTCAGGCACTAGAAAAAAAAGGAAACAGGAAGAAAAGGAGAGAGAGAATGATTATAATTAGAGGGTAATTACAAAGCACATTATTCATAACCTCAAGGAAAACTGCAGAATGTGATTAATATGGCACCAAATGACTGGCTTCTCACTGGCACAGCAAGGTGTGACAGAGTGAGATTTCGCCAAGTCAGTGATTTAATGGCCTCTAATGAACATTAGTGATGCCAAAGTCTCAAAGATCATTACCAGCTACATGCACTGTGTGTGTTTCTTTTAAGCTCTGTGCCTTTCCGTACGTTTGTGTAGACACACTTACGTGGCATGGCGGTGCACACAGAAACAGGTTTGCTGCGAGCACCATCGCCCTTGGCGGTGTAAGCCCCCACTGATACAGAGTAGGAGGTGTCTGCCTTCAGGTCTCCGAGCACCACCTCCTGCAGAACAAAAAGCTTTGTCAACAACTTTTGTTTGCCCTGAGGATAAAAGGCAGTTTAGCACGTTAATATTGAAAACGTCCAAGGTCAAAATGGTGGTCAAAATGAGACAAAAAGGTACAGTCTCTAAGGGTGCAATCTGTGATTTTTTTTGTCAAACAGTATCGTAGTACATACAGTTATTGAGCTCATTTCTACACAAACATTTCTTTTTTCCTTCTTTTATTGCTCATACAATTGCTGCTTTTGGGAAATGTACTGGTGATATGGTTTGTGATTATGTCAACAAAACCAAGAATTTTACAAAAGCTGATCAGATTATAAGAGCTGGAAATGTTCATAATAACCACAAAATAACATTTAACTACACAGACACTCATAACTCTTTTGAATTTGTCTCCATCTACACACTAAGTATAATATTTTCTCCATTTCTTGGCCTGGAGATAAATCACATAAATAATCACAATATTTTGGCGATACCCCCAGAATGACTCATCTTTATCTCCGTGTTTTTCCAGGATCCTTTATTAAAAATCTTGGACAACACAAAAGACAGAAATGGAAAAGGGAGCTCCTTCTGGGGGAGATTTTAAAGCTACTATCTCATAAATATGACTCATCTACTTTCCATGCGGTGTTATTATTATTATTATCAAATAAAATGCTTAAAGAAAGGTTTACTCACATATTCAGTTGAGTCGTCATATTCCCACTAAACAACGGAGCGGTATAGAAAAAGGGGGGAAATGAGAGAGACACACATTTTTTAATATATTAGCAT